>JAODTR010017486.1:0-25803 GCA_025399935.1 Amblyopsis rosae
CCCCCCCCCCCCCCCCCCCCCCCCCCCCCCCCCCCCCCCCCCCCACATTAAGTGGGTTATACTGCTGTATAACATTTTAGTTTCTCTTCAAATGTGTTGTGAACAAGGCAGAAATGATGGCGCGCATATTGCTTTAACTCTTTATGTGAAAACGGACAATAAATCCTATAGAGTGGATGGTACAGTCTCGTGTGTATTTTCTATATTAAGCCATAATCATTTCAACAGGGGAAACATTTTAAAACGATGTACACAATTTAATGTTTACATTTTGTATAGGTACTCACAATATTTGAAACCTGTTTTGTAGTGGATATAAAAAGTCTACACACCCCTGTAAAAATGCCAGGTTTTTGTGATTTAAAAGAATGAGACAGATAAATCATGTCAGAACTTATTCAACCTTTAATGTGACCTATAATGTGAACAATTAAATTGAAAAACAAACTGAAATCTTGAAGGGGGAAAAATGAAATAAAAACCTTACAATAACCTGGTTGCCTAAGTGTGCACACCCTTAAACTTCAGCAGTACGCAGTTAATACAATAAATAAATACAGGCACATACAATGCACACATACAACATAAACACACAGGCCTGTTGCATAATAAACCCCAAGAACAGATGGTAGGACTGTATACGATGTTTGTGTAATTTAAATGTTATAAAACAATTACCATTATTAATCGAATATACAGTATGATTAGGAGGGACTATAGATTCAGGTGAGAAACGAATCAGTTCCCATGAATAGTCTAACATACAACCTTTTTGGTTTAATTATTCTTTACTGCTAGCTTTAATAATCGTGTGCATGTGCACATTGATCCGTATGGTAGAAACCATTCTGGAAGGGCTAGTTGGCTCCTCGCTCGCTGGTTGGATATTTGGATTTGAAAGTTCCAGGGCTGCAAGCTGGTTGCATTGCAGAGGAAGCAGAGAGGACAAGAAGAGGTCAGTCTGAGTTGATTGAAGGTCCCCTATTGCAATACTGAAGGTTTTTAACACTTACATAGCCTGTACCTGAAAGGGCGGGACTAATTTTGGTAGCATGTAATTTAGCCAATCATAATGTATAAGAAGCCATGTTCATGTCTGGATTGTAACCAGTGTACTGAATGTTTTTAACATTCAATAAACCTTTTTACTGAGCAGAAGGTTTGCTAGAAAACATTCTTGAACTACATTGAAAGATGATTGTTCCGTTTAATGGGCGTGGCAAGTGTTGCTCAATGACGCGTAGGAAGTGTAACTCCATATTTGTAACCTGTTAGAAATTACCATATTATTTAATCTTAAATGTATGCCATCTCATTCTGATATGAAATGCATGAAATATACAATTGTGGACTGTATCCTTCAATTGTAAGAGGTTTAGTGGCTATGCTGATATAGGTGTGCTTCTGTACAGCTTAAACACAGCAATATACAACAGTAAAACACAAACTTTGTTGCTGTTAGCCATGTGAATGTTGTTGAACCTAATACAGATAAACTCCTCCATGTTTTGTAGCCTTGCTGCCGTCCGCATTCATTGAACCTGTACCAAATGTTGCACTGAATGTAGGGGAAAGTCTTACCACTCCCACACATATAGCCAATCAGGTTAGGGTCTGTTATTAAAGCACAGCACCAAATTAAAGGTATAGTTAGCTATTGTAAGGTAATACACTTTTGGTCAAATTCACCAAATATCTCCACAGTCCCCTAGCTTAGCGTTCTCTGTGCTTTCTGAAAAGAGAGTCCTGTCCTTTTGCAACAGTCCTGGCTCCGTAGATAGGAACACAAAGTGGCGAACACCGCTCACAACAACAATGCCCTTGGCTTTGCAATGAGTTTTTAAGGGAGCACCTATATGGCATTGAAGGAAGAGGTGTTTTGTTAAGTTATTTTTTCTTTTCTTTTGAGCTCAATGTTGACAAGCGTTCTCGAGAATAACTGACCCGGCCTTTAAACGATACGATCCTTCCTTCTTCCAGGACCTATACCGATCCCGAGCCCCGCCCTCCTCTTAGTTACAGTATGGTTGGACAAAACGGCAAGAACAAAACAAGAAAACAGACCATTGACGGAGCTTTTGTCACATTCAAATCTTGCCCAACTGTGATTGGAGGAGAGGATGAAAAGGGGCGGGGCTTCGGATCAGAGGAGTGGAGTGACTTGTGTCAGAGACATTGTTAAACACACTTAAAGGTGAGTCAGCGATGCTGGAGAAAGATAGCTCTAGATACCTCTAGCATCAATGCCCCTGATATGTCCCCAACGGACAGCTAGCAGACAGTGTGTATGTGTATTGGCTTACTATCGCTTACCGCCACTTTAGGCCAGTATACTGTCTTATACTATATAAGTATACTGTGGTGTAACTTGTTACATAGTAATGGTACAGCCCATGATAATGGTTTAGCCCACCTTCAAGGTAGAGAGGTGTGTCTGTGTCACTCGGGCTCTCTGGCCAGGTTGCGATACGGTTAGTCATGCCCGTATGATGTTCAACAATAAAGGATTGTTCAGTAGCACTTTACAGTGTCATACCGTTATTACCCACGTAACACGACATATACTTTCCGCATCAGATCTGCGTACTGTGCCGGTCCTACAAGGCCAGTGTTCCATTTGTGTGTCATGTCTGCATAGGCATTAGTGGACAGAGTGCATCATTAATACCAAAATTCAGCAAAAAATACAACTGGACTGCAGCTTTAAGTTTTCCCCTGAATAATATGGGGAGGGTCTGTCAGTCTGACAGGCTGGTCCAATAGATAGAAACCTTGGACCTGCAGAATCAGAGCAGCAAGCTAGACATGCTGGCCTGCTGTTCAGAGACCATGTGGCTCAGACTCTTAGTTCTCCTCCTCGCCTTCTACGGCTGTCATCCTGCAGACGGTACAATAACTACACACTGTGTGTGTGTGTGTGTGTGTGTGTGTGTGTGTGTGTGTGTGTGTGTCTTCTGCACTTTGTCTACTGTGTGTGTATGGCTGAACTGTTCTGATCTAGTGATCCTCAGGTTTGAATACTGTATTCACCAATGCCTTAAAAGATAGCTACACATGTTTTATGTTCATATTTTAGGCCTGTGTGATATTGTCACTATTTTTTTAACAACTCAAAGACCTGTTGTTTACAATGGTATCATACACTAGGGTTAGGGCTAAGCATGAAGACAAATGTCTTCACATAATGGCAGTAAAGACCTTGTATTGCATGATTCAATAGTTATTTATACTGAACTACACGATCATCTTGAGAACAGCACAATTGTTATTAGCATTAATATATCTTATATTTGTAAAATGTTATAATTCCTTTTGCATTTAGCATCTCACTGTTTTTTTTCTTCTATTTTTATCAGGTTATTTGTAGAGCTGTATTGTCTTTGTAGAGTAGTATTCTAATATTCTTTACATTAATTACCTGTATCGTATTTGTATGTGGAGTATATTGTTATATATTCTATAACTGGCTGTATAGTATTCGTATGTGGAGTATATTGTTATATATTCTATAACTGGCTGTATAGTATTTGTATGTGGAGTATATTGTTTTATATTATATAACTGGCTGTATAGTATTCGTATGTGGAGTATATTGTTATATATTATATAACTGGCTGTATAGTATTCGTATGTGGAGTATATAGTTTTATAATCTTCTCTATAGTACCTGCCTGTATACTCCAGAGATGGGGCTGTCTTTGACTCCACAGACAAAGACAATACAATGTGGAGAATAATATTGTATTATAATCTTCTCCACAGTACCTGGCTCTGCAGTCTTCATACAGCCTGGCCAGGCCCATGACATTTTCGTCAGAGTCAGGAGGGCGAAGTCAGGCTGGGGTGAGGAGATTCTGCAGGGAAACCTGAAGCGGGAGTGTATAGAGGAGAAGTGTGACTATGAGGAGGCCAGAGAGGTGTTTGAGGACGATGCTGCCACGGTCTGTACAATTAATCCAAACAATCCTATTAATAGTTTTTGGTGTTTGTATCTAAAATGTGGAGTCATCGAATGGAAGTAAATACACATTCAAATTCAGCCAATATCTCCTCATAGCTGTCCATTCTGTGTGCACTGAATGTATAATACAGTGGTTCTACACCTTCGCTCTGTATATGGAAACACAAAGAAGGTGGTCCACACCACACCACACTACACAACAAATACGATTGACAATACGATCTGACCAATCAGAAGGCCGAAAAAATGCTATGGGTCGCAGTTGTCCGATAAACAAAAGCCATGCAGGAAAACTGTAAACTATGCTAGGGATTTGGATATCAGCAAAATAACGGGACAGCCAAACACATTTGTTATAAGGTAATATACATACTATACAGTCTTCTATCGTAACCGGAAGAATGTAGTCTAATAGCTACCGTAAAGCCTACTCTTCCCTCTGCCATGCGTCCAAACAAATAAGTGTTTGCGTGGGGATGTGCATGACCCAGCATTAGGCTGCAGTTTAATTATTTTTTTTATTAAATAGTAGGCTTCTAGATTTAAATGAGAAACTGGAAATATCAGGTATAGCAAAATCCTGCTGTTTTCCGATTTCTGATGTTATGGTCAGCTCAGAGCCATGCGGGTCAGCTGTCCGCCCATGCGCTTCTGGCAAATGGTCAATTGGTCCGATTTTGGGGGGGCGGAGCTTCTGATGGAGCACACCATGCCATTGGGTGTTTTTGTATGGATCAAGTTCAAATATCAACAGACTTCTGCAACAGACATCCCTAGCATCGCTGACCCCACCATTAATATTTCGATTAAGTGTTGATTCCAAGCTTATAAACTAATATTCTAGGATGAACTGTAATAGTCACAGTGGGGCACTGAAATTAATTAATTTAAAAAATGAATATCTATCTCATAAAATTATTAAAGCTCTTTACAACGCCTTATCGTATTTGCATTACAAATAGTTATGTCCTATAATGGAAATCAATATTAATCATTGTTTTTTTTTTGTCTTCTATCAGAAAAGGTTTTGGGCGACCTATCAACCGCTTGCAACCAGTGTCATAATGCAGCCTGCACAGGAGGGCACACCAGGTGAAAGTTATACTGTATATCCTAATATATTGATATTGTAATATTATAATAAATCATATTATTTTGTTATTTATTATGACTGGACTTCCTCTCAACCAATCAGAACGTGAAAGGTCAGCTGGAACACACACAATAACAGGTACTTAACATTATAAAGACTTTCCATTATAATTCTTGTTTCAAATATTTTATTGATTATTTTCTAGTGATGATAAAACAAGGTTTCCAAGTCGTCTTCGATATATTGACGCTAACTGCCAGATCAAACTGTTGCCATAACTGTAATGTACCAAGAACAATACATTACAATAACAAGTCGACGGCACAGTAAATATGTCGTAAATAATTATTTTTCATACTGTTCTTTTTTCAGTTAAGATATCCACTGCATTTCAGATCAAAACTAAAAAAGGCTAAAATGGCCTTGGACAAACAGTCATGTGTGTGCATGAGCCAATCATGTTGAATGGGAGGGCTGAGTTGCATATTCAGCACAAACATCTGAGATGCTTTTGCTCTAGTGTGACATCTGGTGGCAGAAGACAATCATACATAATCCCTTTAATTAAACTGAAACGGTGGTGCATTGAACTCCCTTTTGTCTGCATTGCAGCTGAGAAGGCCATTCATTCCTAATGTTATTTTTAAAATAATTTTTGGAGCATGTAGCCTGATAAAACATGCAACATGCAACGGACGCATTTGGAAAGCACTTTAAGACCATTCCTCTTTACCTACGGGTGGCAAAACGCCATCCATTTGTGTCTGTGTGAGGCAGAAGTATATTGGATCCATTGTGCACACTGCTTTTTACACCGCAGCATTTTACACATCGCTGCTGACTGGGTAACAAACGCGAAAAAAGTACCTCAGCCTGTTGCACACCATTTCACTTTGAGGAACCATGACGTTCAACCCAGAGCCATGTAGAGAGAGAGTTGCGTCATCTTTGTTCACTCCAATGGACCGTTTTTTTTCACAGGAACGGAACCTCAAAATAGGTACAATAGTAGCGACGCTACTAGTTAAACTACATTGCTGAGTAGCATGGCGGTAGCAACGCTGTTTTCTGAATCGAATAGCTTTTCAGTAGCAAAGCTCTTTAATTGATCAAGTAGTGCAGTAGCGTCCACAGAAGCTACATTTTCCTAAGCATTTCTGAATCTACAGCTCAAGTTTAAGTCTGATACAACTGCTAAGAATCAGTACGTGATTCCATCACATACACGGACCATAGGCTACATGTGTAGCCGATAGAAGCACTTGATGGTGATGCCGTAGACGTAGGCCTACCAATCACTACGCTGATGCCTGAGACTTTGATGCAGGGGACTGAGGGGGAATAAAGACAAGACTGAGTTTACGTGATAGAAAGAACAGTGAGAGCAGAAAACACAGCTTATTGTTTAATAAACAGTTGAACTGAATAGTTTTGCCGTTTATTTGTTTGTTTGACTTACACTTTTGAATGTTGGTACAGTAAAATGTAGAAAAAGTTATAGCTTAAATGTAGTGAACTAACTTTGCCGTGTTGCTGTAGCTTAGTTTGCTATATTTCTCTTGGGGGGTAGCTTCAGTGTAGTGAAGCTTCATTTAAGGTAGAGTAACTGGTAGCTCAGCTCACTACATTTTCAATGTAGCTTGCCCAACACTGTATATATGTATACATATTAAAATTGCCCACCAAGCACTTCCTGGAACTATTGTGCCATAGGTTTAGCCTCTCCATGAACCACTGTGACTGTTGAAAATTTTCTCAAGTAACTCTTGTTGTTTCCATGGCTCTGGTTCAACCCTAGCCAAAATTCACTTTGTGAATAGAGTGTGGGCACGCTCCATTAGCAAAATATTTGCAGTCGTTTGCCTCCTACTGGTCGTAGTTCTCTCAAACTTATTAACTTATTAACCAGTGGGCATTGCTACATTTGTTTGCATCTCTTCATCTAGCTCTACCACCATTTTGAAACTCACACGACTTCAACGTCGTCGTCATCACACTTACCCACCCCCACTGGTCGCTGATTGGTCCCCCATCCAGGGTAGCTGTGCAAACGCTAAAGCGAATCACAACAAAGGCAGAATTATGTGCACACTGTCTTCAGGGCATGTGGAGCTGGATGCATAATTGACAATCAAGTGTATACAAACTAACCTCAAAATGTAAATTAATGTTTAATTGTGAAATATGTGCATCATTATACACTAGCAGTAGACACGTTAGGCGCTTATGCTACAAATACAAGTCATTACCGTGATGTACCATTGTAGTGTCAATTCCGATAAGTTGAGTCCAACCAACACAATAATCACATGATAGAGTCATTGTCTCATGTTGTGTCATTGCTGGAAAATACTAGTGATGATTAACTTGTCCTCATGTGCCAACCCGAAAAAATCAATTAAGTTGACAAAATCTTTGTTTGATATGATTTGCTTCACTGTTGGGAACCAAACCGGTACTTTAGGTCAAATCATCAACGTTGGTTGTCAGGATTTAGCATTTGTTTAAATACGTGTAGTTGAATTTAGCGTTTGTATACATAAGTGTAAGCACAGGTAGATTAAACACAAAGCAGTAGCTTAATACAATTATTTGCTCAATTTGTATTGTGCAGAATTTCAGCTTTAAACTTGTATTTAGATATTTAGATGATAGATGATGATGATAAATACTTTTAGTCAAAATAAAGGTTTAATGTTTTAAAAGGAGATATCTCTTTCACTCTCTCTATCTATCTGTCTCCCTTTCCCCCAAATATTGTTTAACTATTTTGGGAATTGCCTGGGCTAATTATTAACTTAAGTAAACCCTATCATAAGGTTTTCAGGAGAATATCACAGTACCACTCAAAATGTGTTCTAGGCATTTGGGGTTGCTTATTGTGATTGGGACAGCAGAAATTATCAATGGTTAGACAACCTTAAAATCATATTGAAGTAATATTATCCAATTATTGGGTTTTTCATTGTCTTTATTTCAGCCCAACAGAGAAGAAGCTGTGACAAACCCATATTAGAACATGGTTATTTTGTTCCTGAGAATGTCAGCTATTCTCATGAAGAAACACTTGCTTATGCCTGTGATGATGAATATAAACCAAATGCAGAGGGCTGGTGGGACACAAGCAAATGTCTAGATGGAACATGGTCTCCTACACCAAAATGTATACGTAAGTAGTACTTTATTATTCCTGTTGTTTGGGAGGACATGTAATGCATACACTGTACTCAACTGACACTTTATTAGGGGAAATGTGTGCCGAATGAAGTTTCAGTCATATTTGTGTAGTTTTTGTAATTGCTTACATTTCCTCATTTAGAAAGAATATTACATTGAAACTTCTGTTTTAGACCCAAAATTGGGAACTACTAAGGTCTGAGTTTTATGGAGACTTGACTGTACATCTTTCTCAGGTCAAACAAAGTGCCTCCCACCCAACATTCCTAGTACAAAGATCACAGCAGATCTTAGCTTACCTGGTGGCATAAGAATTTCATGTGAGAATGGATATGAAGACAAAAGAACGCCCAAAACGAAAAACAAATGTGAGAATGGACAATGGACGTCGCTTCCAGTCTGCGAGAGTGAGTCAATGTTTATATGACTAGAAAGAAAAACTAGAACAACACTGACAATTATTACCCACAGTAAGCCCTGTGGACGCATTTAGTCTTCATTTAATGTGGTCTGGTCTTATAGTGTGGGTTAGCGATGAGCCCCCAAAGGCCTGGGTGTTCGTCAGTACACAGGAGTGGGCGTCCTGCAGGGATTACTGCCATGTAGGAGGTGAAGAAGGAGCCTACAGGTCTCTTCATGTGCACAATAAAGATATACATGCATTTTTTGTGAGCAGTTAGATTAAAAGGGTGAGCTTGATTATTGCAGATAAACACAAAGTTTTGTTTGGAGGAAAAACAACACTGCAGTCAAGACCTTAGTCAAGAATATTGAGGAAGTGTAACAGCTAGGTGGAGGTTATAGCTGCTACAGAGGTCCCGCAATTTGTTGTTTGTGCAGAATGTCTGTGTCTATCACTGTGATCTTCATGAATGTTAGACCGCATTTAATGAGGAAGTAACGCAACAGTCTAGGTAATCCAACAGGCTACCCAGGCTTTCTACTGTACAGTAGCATGACAATGCATTGCTTTGTACCCGTATGCACAGTATGGTACCTAAATGTGCATTCAAATATCTAGATACATTCGAATCATGTGTCTTTTTAACAGAAAGGGACAATGCGTGTGATGAACCACCACCCATACTCAATGCTGCTATAATAACGGGACACAAGGACGTCTACGCAGAATCTGAACAGTTGTCCTTTGAATGCAAAGATGGGTACACTGTAGGCCATGCTGATAAACATATCACTTGTAGTGGAGGTCGATGGAGTGATCCCATTCAGACATGTGGTAAGTGCATGCAATACTATGATGGCAGATAAAAGAATGGTGTCAACCAATAAACCAATAATAACCAATCCATCTGTCTTTTGATTGATGGATTGGTATCACTGTCGGGGTGCTAACGTCATGTGCAAATAGATGGATGAAAGTTTTTTATGAGAACAGTACAGTATTTCTCTTGTAGTGGAGGTGTATGGAGTGATCCATCCAGACAAGGCAAGGGCTCACAATACTATAATGGCAGATAAAAGAATGCTGTCCACATATAAGGCTAAATAACTATGATCTATGTGTTTTTTTACCCGGATATTAGGCTAATTCCTGGTGCAGATGCTTTGTGTGTGATTATAGCCGTTCTTATATACTGTCCTCTGGTTACAACCCTTGGTTTTAGAGTACGATACAGAAACCAACAGCTCGAGCACACACAGACAGACAGGCAGGCAGACAGACAGGCATACAGACAGGCAGGCAGACAGATAGTCAGCCTCCCACACAACCAAAGGAATGCGTGCTCTGTACAGTTCTCTATGTTAAACTCCACAGAACAATACAAACCATAAGTGGGAGAGAAATATTGGGAGGGATTGGGAAATGACCTTGGGGTAAATTTGAACCCGGGACTTCCAAGGCACTGAGGCCCCTATGGTCAGGGGGTTATCGCATGCAATCATATCACCGTCCTACTTTGTGAGTTGATTGGTCCAAAAGTCACGTCCTTGTTACACATATAGTAGGCCTGTAGGGGGAAATCGATCATTATTAGCTTTCCCTCCATGACACACTGTTGACAGACAGCTGACAGTAGTTCACTCACATTAGAAGCAACCACAAGCTGCATGCGAGTGCAGCAGAGCATCACGCAGTAATAACATGAGATAACATACAACCTTAACCAGACGGTTTTGCTTCTTTTGGCCAGAGCCGGGAGCCAAGCCTGTTGAAGGAGACAGTGGGCCTACCTCTGGAGGTGGAGAGAGACCTCCTCCAGGTGGAGGTGGACGTGGTGGAGGAGTCAGACCTCCTCCAGGGGGAGGTGGAGAGAGACTTCCTCCAGGTGGAAGTGGAAGTGGTGGTGGAGAGAGACCTCCTCCAGGGGGAGGTGAAGTGAGACCTCCTCCTAGTGGAGGTGGAGTGAGACCGCTTGAAGGAGGTTCGTTTGTAACAAGGAAGATACAAATTATCTTGAACTTTATAAAAATCATCTTGTAGGCGAGGCTGTAGAACGATGGTTGATATTTTAACATCAAAGCAAATACACCTAAGCTCCGCCCACCCCACATTGGACATGCATTGCCAAGGCTGGGATAGTGTTGTGTGGTGCGGGCTGCACCACGTTGTGTTTGTATTTACAGAGCCTGGGCTGTGTATAAACATTGATTCTTTAACAGAGCACACACAGAATGCAGAGACAGTGGACCGTGGGGACATATTTGCTGAGTTTGACCAGATTATAATCGTTTACCCACCTTTAAATGCGGCGTCAGCGATTGTAAGCAAATACACTTTCTGTTGTATTGCCCGCCTTGGCAAATGCGTATGTGTCCAGTTTGGGGGGAAGAGCTTCTGAGGGAGCACCCTATCGCAATGAAGGGAGAGGCGTTTTTGTTTTGTTTGAGTTCAAATATCAACAGTCTTTATCCAGCATCGCTAACTACACCTTTAAGGCTTTCAGAAGTTGAACTGACTCCTGTCTGATGTCGTTTCATGTGTTATGTTCAATGATGTTTCATCTGGTTTTCTATCTTCTCTGTTGCAGGTCACAGTGAAACAGGACCTGTAATCACAACAAGTATACAATATATAAATATTTTACATTAGATGCCTAGAAATTAATTTGAATTTTTTGTCTTGGGGCACAGTGCAAATTCCATAGCTGTAACTCACTATGAATAGTTTGTATAATTTGTTGATCATCTCAGTGAGGTCAGAACACATTGAAACAAGAAGAAATACCTATATTATACAAATAAAAGTGGTTATAGTTCATAATTTACTTCCGAATATGCTGAATACCATGTAATGCTGAATCCATAGTTTTTATTGCTCCAGTCAAATACAGTCTCATGCAACATTCAATGTTAATATTTTCAGTTGAAAGATGTGGAAAACCTCCACCTCTTACAAATGGAGATATTGAGAAGACTGAACAGAGGTCCGTGACTTACCAGTGTAATACATTGTATAAACTTGTTGGCCCACCACAAGTGATGTGTTACAGTGATGGAAGTTGGTCTGGACTGCCTACTTGTGAAGGTATAAGCAATGTCAACTCAAAAACAATATTTAACTTGTATAATCCACAGATCAACATAATATCTATTTACTAACCAACCTTTTTTCTTTTTCTTTATTTATTTTTTTTTGTTGTGCAGATAATTTTTGTACGGTGGACACTTCTCTAGAGCCTCTTTTTGCACCACTCCCATATCTTATATATATAGGGGAAGGAACAGGCAAATATGTGCATTGTAAAAGCGGGTCTTATGCGTGGGTTACATGTACAGATAGAACGCCTACTTCTTCCTATTGTAAGTATATCAAGTACTATCAAAATCACAGTAGGACATTTTAGTAGAATACATCATGTTACTGTTCTCTGTAATTCAGTATGTACTATACAGTATACAGTACTGTACAGTATAGTACAGTACTGTAGCCAACCAGCTGACATCACTCATTGATGCAGAACTAGCTCAAGCAGTGTCCCCATAGCCTGTGTGTTCTGTTTGCGGTGACCAGCCCCACTAAATTGCTATCTGCAAAACGGTGCAATATGGTCATAATAGTGAAATATGGTCACCTAATGTACACGAAGCATTGACATGCTGACATACTCTCCCTTATGTGTGCCACATTCATACAGTTGTTGTTACATACATGTTATGTGTTTAACCCCCAAAGCTGTATTAGTATTACAATTGTGGTTTGACAGAAATGTTTACCCACTGTGATGTGTAGTGGTGGACCTGTGATGTTGCTATGTGTCCTAATAAGAAGCCCAGGGCCTTTGTAAGATAACTGGGATGTTGCTGTGTGTCCTAACAAGAAGCCCAGGGCCTTTGGAAGATAACTGTGATGTTGCTGTGTGTCCTAACAAGAAGCCTAGGGCCTTTGGAAGATAACTGGGATGTTGCTGTGTGTCCTAACAAGAAGCCCAGGGCCTTTGGAAGATAACTGTGATGTTGCTATGTGTCCTAACAAGAAGCCCAGGGCCTTTGGAAGATAACTGTGATGTTGCTATGTGTCCTAACAAGAAGCCCAGGGCCTTTGGAAGATAACTGTGATGTGTATCTATCAAAGGCCCTGGGACTCTTGTTAGGATACACAGCATCATGGAACCCCATCAATATCCAGATGATTATTGGTTCTTTTACATTATATGGAGGTACAATCTGTTTGCTGAAGGAGGTGAATGAGGGGAAGGAACTTGGTGGAGGGAGAACAGCAAGAGGAGTGACCTCAGGTGTTCCACATTCAGGGAGGGAGAGTGACGGCATTTAGAAATGGCCACAGGGTGGACAGTGCCTCGGCCATGTTGTGTAACGGTCAAGTGTTGCCAGGGAAAGTAACGTTGGTGGTCTTTTGTTCCACCTCCCCACCTCCTGGCTACACATGCTAGAGGTTCAGTGTGGACACATACAGCAGCCATGAGGGAGAACAATGTTGTGGGGGGTGGAGGAGAACAATGGGGTGGTAGTGGAGAAGATACAGGTTCAGTGTGTTTACATGTATTTAAACCAGGGGGACTTTAATGTCAAAAAGTATGAATCTGGTTTTTAAACTGCAGTGCTGTTTGACAGGCTGTTTCAGTCATATGGCCAGGTGCACCCTTCTGCAGTTAGAGTTCAACTCTGGTGGAATCAAACCAGACACAGTCCCTGCAAACAGCCAGTTCAGGTGTTCAGGTTAATAAAGGGTCACACAGTGACGTCTACTAAGTGTGACCTTACTAAGTCAGTCTTAAACAGCAGAATGCTGCTCCAGACACTGTGTACTGACCTTCTGCACATTCTCACTCTATTCAGGTCGTTACTGAACTTGATCCAAACCACGTAAGTTTCTCCGGTTATCAAAATGATCCATTCATTAAACACTGGTGTCAATCCCTTCAGAGACACCTGACATTCTGCCACTCATCTGGTATTTTTTTAAAACAATGTATAAAGCCAATAAATGTATAATTTTTTTACATCTAGAAATAACAAATTCACTAAGAAAACCTTTTTTCTTCACAGTGCGACTGCTAACGAAACGGACAAGTCGTTGAACTCAGACCACCAATTAAAAGTCATCTTTGCATAATGTTGCGTTAAAAGAAACTAATAAATGCAAAGCAAATTAAACCATTTGATGTTGTCCGGGGATACAATTGTAACTATGAAGAAAATGTGATCCACTGTGAATCGTCATATTTTATAATTAAGGTAATTTCTTTTGAAATAAAGATCTATGAATTTCAACATTGTTTCCCATTACACACTAACAAGACATCAATGTTCTTGTATCTCTCTGATGTATTCTGCTTCTATAATACCTAAACCTTGTAGCATTAGTTTGTGTACAAGTTGTACCAAAAAACAATCATCTGATCCTCTCAAAATTATTCCTGTTTAATAATTTATGTTCAATGAATCTGGATGCTAGTACTTCCAGTCAAATGTCATATTGTGGAAAGCCTGGTGTTCGGCATGATCAGGCAGACGTCATGGAGGATAAGGGGTTAATTTTCTCATTAACATAAACAAAATACAAAAATATGAGGGGAAAAAAAATCAACCAAGGTAAACTAAATAAACATTTTCTGCAAACTAAGGTCTAAATAAAACCTTATACTCTCCACCTAATTTTAATGTAGGTGCTACAGCCCAACACACCCTCACTTCTCTTCCACCGTAGTCTGAAAGCCAGTGGTGTATATAAGTGGGTGGACTGTACCACCTGTTCTCCCCAGCAGGGGTCAATCACCAATACAATGAGCAATCATAAAACACATGTATTCAACAGGTTTTCATAATTACAGTATATGTCTATGCATTTAACCATATAATTAAAAATGTTAATAAACAACTTGATGGTCAAATCCATATGTCTGGATGCTGGGGAACTCCTCTGTTGAATTCCACTCAATGGTGCGTTCTGATCGCACCTCAAACTGTATAAAAGGGTAATGCTTATTAAACTCCTGAAAAATGAATGTGCATGTCTATAAAACAACCTCCTATAAAACTATAGGCTATATATTATTTTCTAATATATAAAACTGCATAAAGAGATTCAGATGAGGATATAAAAGTCAATATTAAAGACTGTCCAATAGTTTGAAAATTAACAAGAGGTCTACGCCCAGTATGACTGCGAACACTTTCCAGTGCAGCATGGCCAGACCATATGATCTTGTGGTTACACCACAAGAAGAAGAGATTACTTTTTGGGCAAAAATCATTTGGGTGCAGTACCTGTGTTGGCCACCATTCCAGGAACAGCAAGAATGTATTTATTTATTTATTTAGAACAATTATAAAAAAGAAATACACAATACATGTATCACTTACACCTCAAATACACATGTTGTTCAAAAAGGAGCAGGAAGAAGTAAAATACTTATCTAGTCTTGCCCCACTTTTCATCCTTACATTTACAAATAAATGTTCTAAAAGGCTGGAGGCTCATTGTTTGGGTTATTCTGACAATAATGATCTTTTCACAATGTTTAAAAATATATTCAGTCCAAAAAATCAGTGTTTGAATTACTGTAGGCTACTGAGCAGAGGTCAAGATTTAGCCAAAACAAAGTCTAACATCCACCTGGACATAAGACAACTGATGGGAAATGGTCAATAGCAGCATGTGTCATGAATATTAAGCCCAAATAGCAGATTGCAGCATTAAACGTATGTTTAGATACATTTTAACCACACTTGAATGATGCTACACATTACGCTTTGCAGTAAATTATTAATTTAGCATTTATGTGAGTGATGGTCAACATTTTAACATGTTCTGAATATACACATACGATTGACAGTAGATCATATGAAATCTCTCTCTCTCCGCTCTCTCTCTCTCTCTCTCTCTCTCTCTCTCTCTCCCTCTCTCTCTCTCTCTCTCTTTCTCCCTCTGTAACTCTGGTAGAATGCCCATAGAATCAGAAGTAGACAATATCCCTTAGTGTGCAGGATAATATCGCAGTGCCACTCAAAATGTGTGCCAGGCATTTGGGGTTGCTTGTTGTGATTGGGACAATTGGAATTATACATGGTGAGACAATTTAATCATCATCATGAGTCAACATGTATTGTTACTTGTTCTCACATTTTTCTAAATATTGTGTTTTTTATATTAGAACCTATTTCACATTTTAGTAGCTGTAATGTTATTATAAATCTCAATATAAAAATTATTAGTATTCATACAAGTTTTTGTTACTATTTTGGTGTTTTTGTTTTATTTCAGCACAGCAAGAAAGAAGCTGTGGGAAACCTTTATTCCAAAATGGATTTTCTATTTCTGTGAAAGAAAGCTATTCTCATGACGCAAAGCTCACTTATGGCTGCGATGATGGATTTAAACCGGCAGTGGAGGGCTGGTGGGCCACAAGCAAATGTCTAGATGGAAGATGGTCTCCTACACCACAGTGTATAAGTGAGTACTTTGTTATTCCTGTTGTTTGTGAGGGCCTGCAGTATTCACTCAGTGGACACTATTGGGTGAGAGGTACACCTAATGAGTTTCAACATTGGGTGCTATTTTGTAGGTATTGTACTTAAATTACCATATTGTGCATTTAAGACCCAGTTTGTGTAAATACATGGTTTATGTTTTATCTAAGAATTAAAAAAAATGTAATTCATACAACTGTCCGAGGTCAAATAAGCTCTAAAACAAAATTTTCCATTTTAAAATGAAATAAATAAATAAAAACATAAAAAAGATTTTTCCATAAAAAACAAGTTTATAAACGTTCACATTTTGGTCATAAAAGCCCCACTAGGACTAAATGAAATGTATGTGACAATCTCCTGTCTGTATCCTGTGTCAGATACGTTCTAATCAAAAGTAAGCTTTTAGTTTGCGGCCGGTTAGGCGGTTAACAATTATTTTGAGGATTGGATGAATGATATAGTAATAGTTAATATATTTATAAAATGTACAGCTAAACCATCTATGCTGTTGTCAGAGCCATGGAAATAACAGAGTTACGCCAACTGACCTTTGAAATGTTCAATGGTTACATGGTTCATGGAGAGGCAAAACCTGGGCAATTTGAATATATAGATATTTAACTTAATTTTTTGGTAATTAGTAATAAATAAATGCACCGATTTACTTTTAAAATAGAATTTATAGTGTACTTTTAGTATTTATGCTAACTTCCGGAAACTATTTAGAAGCTCTGTTGCTTTGAACAAAAACGGTCCATTCGAGTGAATGGAGATGACGCAACTCTCTCTTTACATGACTCTGGTATGACCTATTCAACTACTGACCAATGATCTTATTGTGAGTCTTTTGGATAAAATCATCCTATAAGTGCTGTAAAAGTCAATGTAAAATATTGATTTAGACCGCTATAGAATATATATGTAAACCGATTGTTGCTAAATGGTTTGGTGATCATAGATGTGCATGATTCTGCTGCCTCAGGCTCTCAATAGTATGTATCCATGCTATGCAATGATGTCTGATTCATCTTTTTGCTCAGTTTCTGCCTGCACATCTTTTCAAGTGGTGCCAATATTGTTACCACATTGTGATTCTAGAATGTCACGATACATAGATAATGCTGTATATAGATTAAAAGTAGTTAGGGGGGCAAAGTTGGGGCCTCAACACAGCACTATATTAAAGTGTAGAAGAAGTATGTAGAAGACAAGTATATAAATATAAATCATTAAAAAACTATTTAAACAACAAAATGGTTAAGATTTTTGTTTTAGAATATGAAATTGAATGAAAGCTATACCGACCTTGTCTTTTACAATTTCGAGGTAAGATATTAATTTAACATATATTACATTTCATGCCTGCCCTCAAAGCATCATGAGACCCCCGGGGAGGGTCTAGAGTAGATTGAGAGCTGACCTAAGCATCATAAGACCCCCGGGGAGGGTCTAGAGTAGATTGAGAGCTGACCTAAGCATCATGAGACCCCCGGGGAGGGTCTAGAGTAGACCCATGTTAGAGAACTGACCTAAGCATCATGACCTTGACTATTTCTGACTTAATAAAACATTCACAGGTGTAACAGGTTGTCGTTCACCAAAGATCCCCAATGCAAAGTACATTGTAAATCCTCGGGGCTGGTTTAGCGATGAGGAAACCATACGAGTTGAATGTAGCAAAGGATATGAGGTGAAGGACAACAGCAACACGACACAATGTCGAAGGGGAAACTGGATGCCTCTTCCAGTCTGCCAACGTAAGTCTGTCCTATTTGTGTTTACACTTTTGACTGGGACCTCATGCTCAATGCATATACCTGTGGTGATACTTTGTGGTGTATAAGGAAGTGTTCCAGGTTTTCCCTGCCGTTTTCAGCAGTGATGAGGAGGAAGAGTGCATTGACATGAACTCTTATTCAACCCTGAAGATGCAGTTTATACATCCCTGTTATTGGGTGCATTTTGGATTAGAGTAGAGCTGAGAAGTCCCTCTCATTGGCCAGTGAGCTGTACACATACTGCTGCCTTTTGCCCATGTGGGAAATGCACGTCTTTGCTATTGCATCCATAACACAGGTCACAGTCCATCACTGACAGACAATCTCAGGACAGGAGCCTGGCTTTGAAAGATCTGCAGCAGAAAGCAGACTAGACCTGTAGTCATAGTTGATATAGGACATGACTAAAATGGATTAACAGTTGATTAATTCAGATGTTTGTACATTATACAATATAGTATCTTATTTAGCCAGTTAGCTGAGCCACTATGTCATATCTACCATTTTTTGATTCAGGATATTCTCAGGTAATGTCTACATATTTTAATTGTTGTCCTTATAAATGACTTGTAAAAGGTCACATAGATTGTAATTAACAGGTCCCTTGAAAGGAACAAAAAAGTAAATATGGTTGTATTATATTTAGGTTTTTAGATTATATTTAGGTCAAAACAACACAGTTGGGGCAGATGGGGAAAATTAGATGTATGTAGATTAAATTGTCAGGAATTCCTATTTGATTAATAAATACTTTATTTTTGTATTTTTTTAGGACGTTCTGATGCATGTGGTGAGCCCCCCGTAATAGCCCATGCACTTATAACCCAAGAATACCAGGCTGTCTATGCCAATTCTGACAGTTTGTCCTACGAATGCAAAGCTGGGTACACAGTTGAAAGTGGAGAGCAAAACATCACCTGCGTTAATGCTGTGTGGAGTGAGCCCCAGCCGTGCAGTAAGTACTGTCCCTATGTAATAATGGTTTGTAATAAGATACCTAAATATATATATATAATATAAATAAGATGATACATCTTTACTGGTTATATGCATTCTGAAGATATTGTGGTGAGTTTCATTTACAACATATTTTGAGGTTTTTAAAACCAAAACAGTGAAAGCACAGACATCAATCTCAACTCAACAGCTATAGAAGTTTTTTGACACAGTAATTTAAAAAATGAAAAAAATAATTGAGGTCAATGGAGGATGACAAATGTGGGGGTCTGAGTTCATCACATACCAAACCAGTATTTAATTTCATGTCCCTAAATTAAAGATGCTGTAGGATTTGAGAGGTGCTACCGATGGTTAAAAAGAATGCGAGAGATCCATTTTTTGTAGTTAAGCATGCCAGAAACCCTTATCCAGCTCTACTGCCTCCCTCTGGAGCTTGTTGGTCTGCTGTTGCAAGGCCCATTGTAACTCGTTGACTGGACCTATAAGGGAAGACAGGCCTTGATTGGACGTAATCTCTTAAGGCGATGCCAAAATCAATCCACCAGATCAGATATTCTCACATATACAGTATATAACCAGGTTTTGGAAGTAACTGAATACATGTAATAATCAGTTACATTAAACAGATTACAAAAAAGCAATAACTGTAATACTTTACATTACCAGAGAATATAGTGTAATCAGATTACAGATTACAGTTTATTTTTAAAATCTTATTAGACGATTACTTCCAGGATTGCTTTCGTATTTAAAAGGGATGCTATTAGAAGAAAAATACATAAAATAGTTTGTTCTCTTATTAATAACATTTCATTAACGTCAATCAATATAATGGAAATCCTACTTTTATCTAATTTTCTCAACAACATAAACATTCAACAAAAATACAAAGATAAGATAAGATAAAATAAAATAATAAAAGTAACGGAAAGCAATTTGGTTATGTGACTAAATGTGGATAATACAAAGATTACTTTACTAGTCTGGTCGCTGGTAACATATTTATTACACTTAAAAAGTAGCCTATACTCAATCCTGCAAATAACATATTACACACATCCACATACAATATGGCATGCATGCCAATATAGTGTGTGAGCAGGGACTAAAGAAGGAGTTCAAAGTTCTGATATAATACAATCGCTATACCATCACTATATGCTCGCTAAAAGACAACATCTAAATTGCAGCTGCTCCAAAACTCAGCTGCACGTCTTTTGACTAAGACCAGAAGTAGAGCTCACATTACACCTATACTAAAATCTCTGCATTGGCTTCCTGTTAATTTCAGAATTGATTTTAAGATTATTTTACTAGTTTTTAAGTCACTTAATGGTATTGGTCCAGAATATTTAACAGAGTTGCTATTATCATATGATCCTACTAGAACCCTCAGGTCCTCTGGTAGAGGCTTTTTAATTATCCCCGAAGCCTCAACTAAAACTCATGGCAAATCCTCCTTTCAATTTTATGGTCCGCGTCTATGGAACACTCTTCCTGAGGACCTGAGGGCAGCTCCAGTGTCTAGTACAGTCTCATGCAACATTCCATGTTAATATTTTCAGCTGACAGATGTGGACAACCTCCACTTCTTATGAATGGAGATATTGTGAAGACTGAACAGAGGTCCGTGACGTACCAGTGTAATAAATTGTACAAACTTGTGGGTCCATCACAAGTGATGTGTTACAGTGATGGAAGTTGGTCTCCACTGCCTACTTGTGAAGGTATAAGCAATGTCAATAAAAAAATAATATTTAACTTGTGAAATCCACAGATCAACATAATATCTGTTTACTGACAGATATTTTTTTTCCGTTTTTACATTTTCTATTTATTTTTTGGTGTGCAGAGAATTTCTGTACAGTGGACACTGCTCTAGATCCTCGCTTTACACCACTCTCTGATCACCTATACATAGAAGAAGGAAAGAGCCAGTATGTGCTTTGTAAAAATATGTATCGTTCGTGGGTTACATGTAGAGATGGAACCCTTACCTTTACCCTGTGTAAGTATATCAAGTACTATCAAAATCACAGTTGGACATACATACATATTAGAATACATGATGTAATTGTTTTCCATAATTCAGTATGCACAGTAAATACAGTAGCCAACTAACTGGAATCACAGTTCTGCAAGTGACGCAGAAATGTGATTTCAGCTCAAGCAGGGTGACCATTGCCTGCGTTTATGCTGTTTGCCGTGACTTCTGAATCCATCAGAGCCTCATTGAATTGTTACCTGCAAAATAGTGCACTCATCGACATGGTCAACTGTGTAATATGTGTCTATGGTCACCCAATGTAGGCTTACACAAAAGCATGGACTGATATACTATGCGTTCCACATTCGAACACTTATTTTTACACATACAACAGCAAGAGGAGTGACCTCAGATGTTCCACATTCAGGGAAGGATAGTGACGGCATTTAGAAATTTAGAAATGGCCACAAGGTGGACCAGTGTGTCAGCCATGTTTATAAGATATGATTATAAAGTTCAAGTGTTACTAGGAAAAGTAACAGCAAGCTATAGGAGCTTTGTAGTCTCGCAGAGCCAGCCTTTACTTAGGCAAAATCTAGGACAGTGTTGGCTAACAACGACATGATCTTGACAGGAGAGGTATTTTGATTGACATGCGCAGCGACGGACAAAGTCCACACAAAGTCGGACATCGGGTAAAGTTATACAGAGGAAGTTGTTGAGTATCAATATGACTGTTTTCAGGTTCTGTTAATAAGTGACAGTTACTGATTAAAATACATTTAACAATTCGATTAATAAATATACCACTGCATTAGCGTTAAACTGCAGTGCTGCTTGATAGGCTGTTTCAGTCATTGTCAGTGTTTACATGTATTTAAACCAGGGGGACTTTAATGTCAAAAAGAATGAATCTGGTTTTTAAACTGCAGTGCTGTTTGACAGGCTGTTTCAGTCATATGGCCAGGTGCACCCTTCTGCAGTTAGAGTTCAACTCTGGTGGAATCAAACCAGACACAGTCCCTGCAAACAGCCAGTTCAGGTGTTCAGGTTAATAAAGGGTCACACAGTGACGTCTACTAAGTGTGACCTTACTAAGTCAGTCTTAAACAGCAGAATGCTGCTCCAGACACTGTGTACTGACTTTCTGCACATTCTCACTCTATTCAGGTCGATTCTGAAATTGATCCAAACCACGTAAGTTTCAAAGACTATCAAAATGATCCATTCATTAAACACTGGTGTCAATCCCTTCAGTGTAACATACACCTGACATTTATTCTGGTATGCTTGAAAAGCAATGTGTAAAGCAAATATGCATACATTTACACATCTAGAAATTCAGTAACAATAGCTGTATCGTTCACTGTGAATCACTAAGAAAAACGTTTGTATTTTACAGGGCTACTGCTAATGCAATGGGCGAGTCTGTGAACTCCACCAATCAATAATCATCTTTACATAATTTTGCATGAAAATAAATGGATAAACGCAATGCTAATAAAAAGAATTTGTGCTGGGACGGTCCAATGTCATTGGAAAATGGAAAATATTATCTACTGTTAATCATTTACATGTTTTGTAATAAGGGAATTTCTTTTGAAAAAAAGACTTGTCCAATGCATAATAACACTGTTGTCCACCACACATCACATACAATTTTAAAAGTTACAACTTACGTTATATATTTTGAATGGAAAACATATTTCCATTCAAAATCATATGGAATGGAAAACAACTTTGGCAATTTACCTTTTAGTAAAACAAATTGGCTAGGCATAATACTGTCAAATATGTGTTTGACTAATTCAAAAGATGAAAGATGAATAAAGTGCTAACAGCCAAACCATGAGCCATGTCTGATGGCGGTTGAAGTATTTCCTGATACCATGTTGCTCGTCTAGTCAATGCTTGAAGTGTGAGTCAAGGATACAGTTAAACCCAATAGAGGTAAAAAAATATTAATATATACAGTGACCAATAACACAATGTTAAATTCCAAATGTGTGAATTTTATATTTCATTTCAATTCTTGTTGTCTACAATGTCCATTTGTGTTCGAAATATGATCAAATGAAGTTCATACTGTACAAACATATTAGTCAAGTTCAAACTGTACATAATAGTACCAACCTGTACACGTTATTTAATTAACACTACTGTAGATACAACATAATAGTAATAATAGTCGTACATACTTTACATACAGATACTAAGTTCCAACATGCATCATTTAATATAGTTCAGACCGTACATCACAAAATAGTAGTTTATACATCGTAATAGACTCACTACTTTTTGTTGAAGATCTGCACACCTGCTTCATGTACTTTTTTATAGATTGACTGTTTTAAAATGTAATTTGTATCTACACCTTTTAAGTATGTATGTTTTAATGTTTTTGTTGTCAGCCCTAACCTAGACAGTACATCATTTAGTGTTGGGCAAGTTACTCAGGAATTATAATACGTCACAATTTACTTATTACTTCTTCAAAAAGTAATAATATTAATTTACTTACTACTGACTGGGTATTAAAAGTAATTAGTTATGTTACAACTTGTCACATTATACACAAACAACAAAACTCTACCCTGCCTTGCCCCTTCCAAGAAATGACAACCTGTGTAGCCAGCTCATTTCAGAATTGAATCCTCTTTATTGGAACAATAATTAACATTAGGAGTCAACAATCAGCCAAAGTGAAAACATTTAAGCCTCTCAAACCAGATGATTGACAGGTTGGTGCAATTAGCATACCCTACGTTTGCTAGGACCAGCATTACAAGGAGATTTCCTTCTTGTAATGCAGCATTATGGATTAGTAATTGTAATATTATTACGGTTTCGGAAAAAGTTATTACACTACTAGTTACTGGAAAAAGTAATATTATTACAGTAACATGTTACTGCTCAACAGTGATCTTCACATGTACTTTTCACACTGTACTTTATAAAACAGTTCCATCAGTACATCACATTATTGTACTGTTAAAACAGTACATTGTAGTAGTAAGGTTCATTCTGTATCTGTACATCATAATATTACAGTTCAAACTGTACATACAAATACACAACTAAAGCATGGCGTCCAGTCAGTGTGTGTGAGAGGAGGAGGAGGAGGAGGAGGAGGAGGGGTCCAGTCAGTGTGTATGACCAGAAGAGGAGGAGGGGTCCAGTCAGTGTGTGTGGGAGGAGGAGGTGGAGGAGGAGGGGTCCAGTCAGTCTATGTGAGAGGAGGAGGTGGAGGAGGAGGGGTCCAGTCAGTGTGTGACCAGAGGAGGAGGAGGGGTCCAGTCAGTCTGTGTGAGAGGAGGAGGTGGAGGAGGAGGGGTCCAGTCAGTGTGTGACCAGAGGAGGAGGAGGGGTCCAGTCAGTCTGTGTGAGAGGAGGAGGTGGAGGAGGAGGGGTCCAGTCCCAGCAGCGTCCCCAGGTAGGACTGTTCCCGGGGGTCCAGGGTGTGGTCTGTCCTGACGGGGTGCACCATGGTGGCCGGCTGCGGCGCCAGCTCGTACTTGTCCAGGAAGGCCAGCTCTGCCGAGACCTGGTAGCCTGGCGCCTGCTGCTGCCCCTGCTGCTGGTGCCCTTGGGCCAGAACGGTGAGGACGGCGTGCTGCGGCGGCTCGCCGCCTGCCGCCATCTGCATCACGGGCACTATGGCGACGGGCGCGCCCATGCTAGCGGCGGCGGTGGCCGGGGCGGCCTTGGGCTCTGCCCCGTACGGGGGCGGGGCCAGGGCCCCCCTGGTGCTGTGCACGTGGTCGGCGTGGTACTTGAGCTTGTCCTTGCGCTTGAAGGTGGCGCTGCAGTGCGGGCACTGGAAGGGCCGATCGTCCGAGTGGGTCACCATGTGCTTGGTCAGCGTCTTCTTGATGCGGAACGCCTGCTGGCACACGGGGCACACGTACGGCTTCTCACCTGAGGGGGGGAGGGAGGGAGAGAGAGAGGACACACTAACCTGACATGCCAGAGGAATTGTTGTCACAAGTCCATCTGGGGAGCCATACAATAAAACAGTTTGTGAATGGCTGTACTTTCAAAAAATACTTGGCAGTTGCTTGGATGAACCATCTGGTTGTTTTCGCTGTCGGCACCATGGTCGGCACACCTAAACCACGCCCATGTAGCTATAACCACGACGCTGATTGGACAACCAGGCCCGTATAGCTATAACCATGACGCTGATTGGAAAGGACACATTCAAACACATTCAAAATGATTCCGAGGCTTTCCAGACTGATTCTCACAGCGAAATTAAACTGAAGCTGGCAAGATCAGGATGGTCTCGCGAGGCTAACGACACACCCTTTACAGCTCAGTCGGCTCATTTTAGAGTTTACCTTAACTTTAGTTACACCTCTTCCTTAAGCTCCACCCCCCACAAAAACAACTCTCCCTTAAGCTCCACCCCCACCCCCACCCCCATTTTCCGTGCGCACACAGAACGGACAGTTATTGAACCGTGAGGAGATATTACATAGCTTACAATCGCTGACTCCACCTTATTAACAACAAGCAGGTGGGGGTGAGATGTATTGCTCAACAGGCGGACTGGGTATCTAACCCACAATCTGCCACGAATCTGCCAACAAATGACAAAAGACTTTGCAGATTTACTTTACCTGAGTGAGTTCTGAAGTGCATTTCTAGGCTGGATTTTCCTTTGAATTCTTTCTTGCAAACCTCACATTGATGCACTGCAGTTTTATACCTATGAAAAGAAACTCCATTAGTAGCCACAACGGTACAGTATCAAAAGTGGAAACACGTGTACGTTTAACAGCAGTTAACCTAAGAGTAAATATTGCCAGCAGAATCATTGGTGAGCTTCGTAGACGCTTTAGAGTTATAAAAGTAAACATCAGTGCATCAGGTATATACACTACCGTTCAAAAGTTTGGGGTCACTTAGAAATTTCCTAATTTTTGAAAGAAAAGCAGTTTTCTTCAAT
>JAODTR010017506.1:0-25801 GCA_025399935.1 Amblyopsis rosae
GCTTTTTTTTTTTTTCAGCAGTGGCGATCGTGGAACCTCGTTACAGTTCCCGGAAGTTGGCCGCAAATGTATTGATTACTAATAAAAAAAATGTTTTATTGCAGTTATGTGTCTGTATTTATCGATTGAAATTGAGTCTACGTGAATCACGTGACCACTGAGATTTTTGAACTTGGGTTGATGCAACTCTCTTCTATATGGCTCTGGGTGGGGTGGGTGAGGAGGGGGGTCAAAGGGCACACACACTGGAGCCTTCACATTGCCAGTTCGGCCATGGCGCGCTCCAGGGGGTCGCTGGTCCAGTAGTCGTGGTCCCAACCCAGGATCCACCCTGTGAAGGTGGGAGGCTCAAAGCCCTGCTTGACCTTTACGATAGGTGTCCTGATGTCTCGGTTGGCCGGGTCTGTCTCGATGTAGCGCGCCGCTGAGAAAGATAGGTCAGGTCAGACACGATCTTAATCTAACGCAACGCTTGACATTCACAGCATGTAGGAGACGCTTCTATCGTTTCTACTGAATGCCAATAATAACAGATCACTGATGCCAACCTCCTTTCCCGTCCCACGCACCCTAAGCACCGAACCTGGGGAGACAGGGCCTTCTCCGTCGCTGCCCCCACCCTCTGGAACTCTCCCCCCCCCCCTTACTTTATAGCACTTTATTGAGCGCTTTATAAATTATTATTATTATTATTATTATTATTATTATCATCATCATCATCATCATCATCGTCATACACCGGTTTAACAGCAGCATGTCATCAAGATTAACTACTGCTGTATATATATTTACAACATACAATTATCAAATAAGCAATATCCGGAAATAATTGCGAGAGGTCCATATACCCACAAAGTGCCAATATAACACAAGCTACTAAGTTGGTTCCCCCCTCTCTTACCCGAGACCATTGCTTCTGTCTTTTCCTCATCACTGGCCTCATTGCCGATCCAGACAAACACCTGGGAAGACAAAGCGACAGGTAGCTTTTGTGATAGTTTGCCTTACAAACATCAAACCCATGGAGCAGAAGTGCTCTGCAGCAGTGCAGTAACGGCATCCCATCTACCTGATCCCAGGTGTCTAGGATCATGACGTCATCCGTGGCGAGGTCATCCTGGGTCATCTCCCCAGGTACCTCCTCGATCTGTGAAAAAAAAAAAGAACTCACGTTATTTTTTATTTCACGCCCGCAGAGAATATATTTGAGTACGACGACAAGCGGGTATAGGTTGCGCCTGGACTCACAACGAAGTTTCCAGTCTTGTTGGAGCAGGCGAAGAGCCTTGGGGGATGAGTGTCCATCTTATCCTTGAGTCTGGCGGATGTGCGGTAGTCAGCCTTGCCTCCCAACGCCTCCCAGAAGTCATCTGCAGATGCAAGAACACACAGATCATCCATTATGGTTCTAGAGGTGTAGTACTTATTACATCCTCCATTATGGCTCTAGAGGTGTAGTACTGTACACATCCTCCATTATGGCTCTAGAGATGTAGTACTGTACACATCCTCCATTATGGCTCTAGAGGTGTAGTACTGTACACATCCTCCATTATGGCTCTAGAGGTGTAGTACTGTACACATCCTTCATTATGGCTCTAGAGGTGTAGTACAGTACACATCCTCCATTATGGCTCTAGAGGTGTAGTACTGTACACATCCTTCATTATGGCTCTAGAGGTGTAGTACTGTACACATCCTTCATTATGGCTCTAGAGGTGTAGTACTTATTACATCCTCCATTATGTTTCTAGAGGTGTAGTACTTATTACATCCTTCATTATGGTTCTAGAGTTGTAGTACTGTACACATCCTCCATTATGGCTCTAGAGGTGTAGTACTTATTACATCCTTCATTATGGTTCTAGAGGTGTAGTACTTATTACATCCTTCATTATGGCTCTAGAGGTGTAGTACTGTACACATCCTCCATTATGGCTCTAGAGGTGTAGTACTTATTACATCCTCCATTATGGCTCTAGAGGTGTAGTACTGTACACATCCTCCATATGGCTCTAGAGGTGTAGTACTTATTACATCCTCCATTATGGCTCTAGAGGTATAGTACTGTACACATCCTCCATTATGGCTCTAGAGGTGTAGTACTTATTACATCCTCCATTATGGCTCTAGAGGTGTAGTACTGTACACATCCTCCATTATGGCTCTAGAGGTGTAGTACTTATTACACAGCCTCCATTATTAGAGGTGTAGCAGATCAGTGGGTAAAATTAGGCCCCCTAAAAAAACAAGAAGTACCATACATAAAATCATTATATTAATGTTTATATATAAACATTAAAACCCACAGATAAGCGGATGAAGATGGATGGTTGGATGGATATATATGTTTTAAACCATGTAAGTTTGTGTGAGATGGAGTCAGAATACACCTTTTCATTTTAAACTACCTAGCCCAGACGTTTTTTTCCCATATAGAAACAGCTGGGCACTGCTTCATCTATGCCACAAGATGGCAGTATAACTCTTAAACGCTGTTTCCGAAGAGATAAATGTTAACAGATAAAACGATTGTAAATTCACCCACATTGGCCAACGGCATTAAACTTCAAACTAATTTCCGTTAACCAACGGGCCTGTTTAAGCGTACAAGACATTTTATTTAGGTCCATCTAACAAACCATTAGAGATTTTTCTCACCGCTTTCCCCTCCCTCTGGCAGTTGGGAGGCAGACACTCCCAGTATGTCACATAACTGCTGGGCCCCTTGTTTCTCTGTGTCGCTGGCCCCCACGCCTGCCCACATGAAGGAGCCCTCGGGGGTCACCAGCACGAAGGTGTCGTTGGAGTTCAAGTTGGATGACGCAGCGTCAAGCTGGAGTCACGAGGACACATGTAGGTTTCTGTTACTGTGTATGTGCGTGGCTGTACATAAGAAACACCTTAACACCTGGTGTGTGTGTGCTGTATGATAACGTGAAACTACAAGTAAAATGGATACTGGGATTCAATTGTAGTTCTGTAAAGGCACAATCCTTGTTTGTGTGCAAACACAGTGCAACATTTCATCTTGAGCCAAGTGTTCTGAAACTGTACATTAAAGTGTGTGTGGTTTTTGTAGAGGAGTAGAGACCAGTGTGTTGCAGGAGGAGGAGTAGAGACCAGTGTTACAGGAGGAGTAGCGACCAGTGTGTTGCAGGAGGAGTAGAGACCATGCGTGGACATGTGCGTGTGTGGGCCTGCGTGTGTGTACGTGCGTGCGTGGACGTGTGTGTGTGTGTGTGTGCGCTCACCTCCACTGCGCGGGTGTTCCCTGAGGAGCTGGAGCGCACCTGGAACAGACGCGTGTCAGCAGGGGCGCTATGCCCCCCATCCCGGGACGTGCCTCCCCTGTACACCACCATGGGCTGCCCTCCAAACAGGCTCATCAGGTGGGCCGGCTCCTTGCCCTGCACCACTCTGACCTGCACGCACGCACACACACACGCACGCACACGCACACACACACACACACAGCGGGTACATACACACATGCGCGCACACACAGCAGGTACATACACGCACGCGCACACACACACACACACACACACACACACACACACACGCGCAGAAGGATTTACACATTAGTCTGGGAACTCTGAATTGAAAACCAACAGCTGTCAATCAATTCATTGCAAGACCCACATGGGGATGGTTTTACTCCTGTTGGCGTTAAATGAGCTACCCACTTTACAAAGGAAGTTCAAATCAGAGGCGGAGCTTGTGATATCATGCTAGTTAATCATAATAGACAATCATGCCCACACACAAAATGTCTGAAACTGTTCCCCCACTAGAGGGTGGCATTGAGCTATTCCACGTGTTCATTCTCCCAAAAGGCCAGTGTGATGGTTTCTGTATCTAGGACATGTATGATGCAAGCTAGTTGCTCCAGGTTACCATTGCAGTATTATTTTCAACAGCTATTCTCTTAATTGTCTATGCCTTGGGTCTGTGAAAGTGGGTGTTTTTTCTGACATTGTCTGTTTAATCCTTTACACTGTCTGTGAACTATTATACCCGTAACATAAAACTGTACAGCTGAAATGCCTCCTAATGAATATCAGTCAGACTTTTTCTCCTGCTTCAGGGGACATATCTTTACAGGGTCTAATCCCGTTAGTTTTAATTTGCTTAAATGTGAATTTGCTCCCCAATAACCCCAAAGTGGGATAGGCATTGGCTTGTACATGTGACATAACTGATCGAGGATAAACAATGCATGTTATTATTTAAAAACAAAAAACCTCAGCTCATGTACAATGATAAATGACTGTGTGTTTTATCATTGTATGTATGCCTTCTCAAACACTCACAATGGAGGACTTTCAGACACCGGTGTTGCTGTGTGTGAGTGTCATCGAGCAAGGTAAAAATAACTGGTACAAATGATTGCCAAGACAACTTGTCACTCGTAGACATGCCGCGGTGCCGTACATGACATCAACGGGAATGCCGACCACACACAATGCACGGACCCGAGTGAGAAAGGCGGAATGCTTCAACGGCCCAAAGAATGATCACAAGATAATCTAATACAGAACCAGTGTAGGAAATAGCCAGTACTCTCATTACTGTTACGAAGGGCACAGTTTTGAAACAGGACAGGGTAAAACAATACAGTATCTTTACTTTTAATTAACGGAATCAGGAAAACAGCTCCAAAAACATCCACAGTGGAATGTCCTGGTGATTATGGCCACGCCAGATTATATCACTGCTTCTCATTACGTGAAATCTTAAAGATCTCATAAATAAATAATCTAAGACTTGCTTTTCACTATTCATAAGCTTCTAGACTAGAGTATTCAATACTTTATTATTAATCTAGAACAGTGGTATTCAAAGTGTAGAGTAAAATTGCTTTTGGTGGCCCTGAGAGAGTTTTCAATTCGAAGGGTAATCTGAAACGATTTCCTGATGCCCAGAGGGTCGAGAACCACTGGTGTAGAAGAGATAAAGGGGCGACCCAACACGTCATGCACCCTACGCTGGCCCACTGGCTCCGTACCGACTGCTGTGATCTCGTTTGGGGGGAGGAGAGGGTAGGGGGATGAGGAGGAGCGGGAGAGGAGGGGGAGAGAGGAGGGGCCAAATACCTGCGTGGTAATATGAGCACCGGCCACCTGAAGAGACAGAGAGGTGTGGAATGACGGTGAGCAGAAGCAATGGGCGGGAAAGGCAGACCCAGCAGTAGAAAGAACCGGGAGAGTCAGGGGGGGTGAAAGGGGGAGCAGAGCCCCAGGGGAGGAGGGCTACATCTGGGTAAGGGAGGGAGCACGCGAGCAGGGAACATGGATGCGGTACCTGCACAGGCCCTCCACCCAGCTCGTCGTCCAACTGGGCCGCGAGGATGGCTGAAGCCCCGATCTCATCCTGGCTGGAGTCTGCTCCCTGCCTGGAAGGAACAGGTTGGTTAACGGTCACATCAGCTATATGTATGGCCCTTAAAGGCAGGGCGAGTCATTCTCCAGCACGCGTGCTAACTTGTCAGCTCAAATTATATGTTCCTTAGGGAGCCAGGGCTGTTTTGAAATACCGGTGTAGAACCAGAGAACCGTAAATTAGCAAAATGTGAGGAGATATTTAGGCAATTTGAGACAGAAAGTGTATTAGCTTACGATTATCTTACAATATGTGACAATACTTTTAAGGAGGAATGCAAAACATACCTTATGCTGGTGACCAGCAGGGCTACCATCTAAAAGTGACAGTCTGTAATGTACTGCCCATACAGTACTGTGTAGATGTTGATTATGTTGCCATTGTGTCCCAGTCCCTCACCACATGTAGATAATGTGTCCCTGGCGTCCTCCATGGGAGTAGCTGTACTGGATGATGTAGCTGTCTCCGCCATAGAACTGTCCATATGTAGACGGATCTACCGGCACCTTGTCTGCCCCTTCAATACGCCAAATCTATTAATACACACACACACACACACACAGAAAATATGTTATGGAGAAGACAGGTATCAAGCCTATGTAATATAAAATACGTCTTCTTCACAACAGATCACATATCAAGAGCTTTGCATTTCCCCTTATTCACTTAAGGAATCACTAAAATAAAGACATAAATCCTTTTGTCTTCCAGATTATTAATTAAAGGCCCCCCTACGCAGAAAAATCTAGATTTTCCACTTCTGTGTTGTCTGCAGGGATCTGATCTGAAAGAGCGGGTTAATACTGAAATATGTCTAACATGTCCTTTAGCCAAAGTTCCTCCTGTTAAACATTAATAACTGTGTTTAGATTTGAGGAACTGGCAGGGCTGGAAGTTAAGCTTGCCCGCTCACCTCAGAGTAGTTTACTTTTCGTGCAAATCTAATTTTAGAGCCACTAGTCCATCAGGCGAGATACAGTGATTGTGTCCTGTGAAGTGACTGAAGATAATCAGCCCTCATAAGCAGTCCACCAAAGAGGCAGGATTCAATTTGTCTTGTACAATCTCTAGCTAGGAAAATAATTTCAGAGTGTCCTGTAAACTAACCAGTAGCCTTATAGCCTACATTATAGAACTATTTTCACTGTGCTGGTGCGGTCGGGAATGTTTAGTGCACGGGCTGGTGAAACTGATCGATGCTTTTAATTTAAAAATGTTACGTTTCACATTAATTATCATAAAATGCCTTGTTGACATTACGTTTGCTGATCTTTTACAGTTTCCTCTGGTACATATTAATTAAAGCTGTTGTAGGTCTCCCTCCATTAGCTCAGTGCTCTGCTTTACAGTATTGGTTTGGGCTATGAACTATGTTCAAGTAACACCCTATAATTATAGGCTTAATACATGTTTTTGTGCGTGCATAGTACCGTTACACTGCCAATTTAGCCTACACTTTATATATTCGTGGGTCACTTTCAGTTACAAACATTTATTCTCTCAAGAGTTATGTAATATTCTGCAGAGACATAACTTAACATGAATACTGGGAAAATACAGGCAATATAGAATATGTATTTAGAAACTAGTTACTCTGTAAATAGAGGTACAAACAGGCTAGAAACATTTTAGTTATCAAACTGTAAATATGCTTGCAGGAATGTGTGGAGACTGCCCTTTAAGGGTTAAACATGTAATTGAAATAACATAGATGGCAGCTGCTGTCATCATGCCTGTGTCTGCTGCTATTAAAGCAACCCGTCCTAGTCTTACAGGTTGCATCAGCATTGGTATCTTAGCGCTAGTTGCTAACAATGTGTGTATGTGTCAACATCAGGTGGCACCATTTTTGAATTTCCTAGATCCTAGTTTCTGGTATCCATTAGTTAATGCTGCTGTGTATAGGTAGGCTTTGTCAGTTGCTAACGAGAGCTGACCCCTCCTGCTCTGTACCCTTCCTCTAGCAGAGGTCTTCAACCCTGGTCCTTGGGGACCCCTGTCCTGCCCCTGCTCCAACACACCTGATTCTAATGAATGCGTCGTCATCTAGCTCTGCAGAAGGCTGGTAACCACCCATTCATTAGAATCAGGTGTGTTGGAGCAGGGAGACATCTAAAACATGCAGGGCTGGGGTTTCCCCCAGGACCAGGGTTGAAGACCTCTGCTCTAGAGTTTGTTGGTCTGCCACTGCTATTGCAAAGCGACATTATTCCCAAACATATGCAGCTGTGTGTGTGCATTCATGTGAGTGACAGGCAGGGTAGATTTGCCAGACCAATCAGGAAAAACTCCTGATTGGTCAGAACCTTTCAGGCAGCTGCCAAAATCTAAAAATACCCATTCAGTGGCCGGGGCTATCAGCCCATAGCAGATATTCTCACGGAGTATTTCTCTCACTGGTAGCTGAAGGATGACTACTCTACATGATATCGACAACACATTACACTAAACGTATAGCTCTAAACTTCTACCAACAGCAACTTTAAGGTATAATGCTATATAAATGCAGTCCATTTATCATTTACCATTTATAACCCAGAATTTACTTAGGGTCTTGACCAGTGTTGGGCAGTAACTAGTTGCTAGGTAATAGTTACTGTAATATTATTGCTTTTTTCAGTAACTAGTAGTGTAACAAATGACGTTTTCCTACATTTTACTGCTATTACTATTACTAATCCAAGTAATGCTGCATTACTGCTTTACAAGAACAAGATTTCTGGTCCTAGCAAACGTAGGGTAGGCTAATAAAACCAGCCTGTCCAATCATCTGGGTTGAGAAGCTGCAATGTTTTCACTCTGACTGATTGTTGACTCCTAAGGTTCATTATTGTTCCAGGAAAGAGGGTTCAAATATAAAATGAGCTGGCTACACAGGTTGTCATATTTCTAAAGGGGCGAGACAGGGTAGTGATTGCGAAAGTAATATAGTCTTGTAACTAGTAACGTAACTAATTCATTTTAATACCCAGTAAAAAGTAAAGTAATGTAATTACTATTTGAAGGAGTAATAAGTAAATAGTAACTTATTACTTTTCCTGAGTAACCTGCCCAACACTGGTCTGGACACGCTCCATTTGGACCTGTTTGCAATCATTGCATCCTGTAGTGGGTGTTGACCTCTGGTTAATTTTGAAACTAATGGAGCTGCCTTTTACCAATGACTTTTTATATCGCCTCACCTAACATAGGAAAGGCTAGGATATTGTTGTTGTGTGCGGCCTGCACCATTTTGGTTGTGTTCCTGTTTACGGAGCCAGGGCTGTGTATTGACAAGCTAGCGGACCACGAAGAGATATTCGTGTGAATTTGACCAAACGTGTCATTGCTTAGAGACTAGACATGGGTCACCCCCCACCCCTCTACATTTTGCGGCTATAGAATGTATCTCACATTTCACAAAGGGCCCGGTGACATTGTACCAAAATGAAAACGGAGGGAGGCATTTCGGCAATAGGCTACACCAGAAGCATGTAGAGAGAGTCGCGTCATGTCCGTTCACTACAAGCAACCGTTTTTCCATAGCAACGGAGCCTCAAAATAGTTCCCCAGAAGTTAGCCTAAATACTAAAAGTCTAAATACTAAAAGCATAAATTCTATTTTAAATGTAAATTGTTGACTACTAATTACCAATAAATGAAATTATATATATCTGTATACTGTATATTCAAATTGCCCACCAAGCACTTCCTGGAACTATTTTGCCATAGGTTTTGCCTCTCCTTGAACCATGTGACCTTTGAAAATGTAGAACTTCCGTTGGTGTAACTCTGTTATTTCCATGGCTCTGGGCTACACGTTAGATACTGTGAATCCGAGGGAATTCAATTATGATTTTTCACAATTGATAATAATGATTGTTGCTTTTATTGTGGTATTTATATGTATAGGTCAACTTAGCCTATTCATTTAGTATATTGTAATATTGTGTGTGTATGTGGACTCTGGGCAGTTTTCCATATCTAATCAATACAGGTGTTGCTTAATTAGGCAAATACAAATAGCTGTCCATACACCAAGGCCATTTTACTCTGAGGAAGGTAACACACACACTCTCTGCGTTCCACCCCTCACCCGTTTATCCCCTGTGCCGTCGTCCACCATGCCGTGTTGGGCCGCCATGGCCGAGGAGTGGTGGAGCGTGGCGGCGTCGAAATCCACCTTCTGGATGTTGGCGATGCTGTTGGAGACGTAGGCCACGCCCAGGCCCTCCGTCTGGTCCTTGTCTCGCCAGTTCTTGAAGAACTGCTTGAAGAGCGGCGTCTCGCCCATCTCGGGCAGGATCTGCACCTGGGTGTGCTTTGGGTAGCCCATCTTCTTGATGAACTCGTCTGCCGCCTTCATGGACGCCTTGCGCTCGTCCATGTTGGCCTCTCTGCCTGCGTGAAGTGCGGAGAGAGAGCGCTGAGGCAGTGGAGGGTTGTTTACTGCCGCCATTACAAGTACATTCGGATTGATTGAAAGAAATTGACGGTAATTATCATCTGACGCAATATGTGAGCGTGTGTGCGTGTATGTGTGTGTGTGTGTGTGTGTGTGCACGTGCATGAATGTGTGTTTAATCTAATATATTGTATATATTAGATTAATATATAGAGGAATGTGCTTTATGTTTTTGTGGCAATACGCAGGTATCTTGCTGGTAAAATAATAAATATGTACAGATGCGTTCCAGACAAATAAATAAGAGTTCAGTGTTGTACATGAGCCGTTGTTGTGACAGTGATGAGGAATAATGGTCCCAGTTTACAAGTCCAGAAAACAATGGGAGTGAATCACGCTTATTATTATTATTATTATTATTATTATTTCATAGCCAGAAATATGGCCATGTTAGTGATGCAGGAGACAACACAGTGGGAAGATATGGAAGCAAATTGCATGTTATTGATCACAGATACAGTATGTCTGTATCAGTGAACGTTAAATACACGTCTCCCATTGAGTGGCATGCCTGATGCACGATGATGATCGACCAGGCCAGGCCGAAAGCCAATGAAACAACCAACAGGCTGGACTGCATACCTGCACGTCTGACTTCTCATGCAATATCTTGTCACTAATCTGTAAAACCTCTCCCACTCTTTATGAAAGAAAATATAAACATATTTTAGATTAAACTTTACAACATTGCACCCCAACGTTAAATATGTAGTATCTTCTGCATGCGATTCTTTGTTACATTGTTACAGCGGTATGTGGCTTCAATATTATCTTCTTTTAATTTTAGATACCATCCCAGGAAAGCCATATCCAAATGATTTCCTCTTTAACACACCTTTCCAGACGAAGATCTTGCCGTCTGAACCATGGTCCAGGATGAAGCAGTCGCTGGACTCCAAGGCGCTCTGGGAGAAAGGGTTCTCTGCTGCCACCAGAGCGATGGCCATCTCTCCACCAGCATTGGACACCTGACATAAACGATGGAGAAAAGGAGTTGTGGGTAAATATTGCATACTTTATCAATTGCTGTCAAAATACCCAGGCTGGCCAGGTCAAACAAATATCACCAGAAACAAACAATGACACTTAAATGACAGCAGTGTGTTGCCTATTCTCTCACTTTGTAGAGTTTGGCCATCTTCCGGTTTGACGCGTCGGCTGTGATGTCGTCAGACGCTCCCGCAGGCAAGTCTGGTTTGTCACCCAGGACCTGAGAAAAGAAGAGAAGGATTTAAGGAACAAAATAATGGGCCTCCACCACAGGACCAGGTCCATAACAGCCTGAATGGTGTAGCATATACATGATGTCTACCTACTGCTACTTTAATCTCACCTCTATTATCTTGTCCCTCTCCGTGCCCTCGTCGCAGACGTACACGCGGGCACGGCCGCTGCGCTCGTTGTCACGGATACCTTTAGCCACCTGCGTAGCCTTTAGCTTCTCAAAGCGGTTGCTCTGTGAACCGCACCACTGGTAGATCTCCTGCAGAACAACGGTCAAAGAGCGAAAACATTTCCATATTTAATAGGCTCATAAACTGTTATGAACATCTCTTGGTGTTAACTCTGTGGTTACAAACCATCTGCTGTAAAATGCACACTAAATATAAGTAGATAATTATAATAAAGATCATCATTGGGTCATTGTATTACTATGCAAGACTTAATAATGCCAACACGCACAACACCCAGCCCACATATGATGACTATGTAATAATGAGAGAGGCTTATCGTACATTTCCCAGGTCAATAATGAAGCAGTCGCCTTGATTGAAGCTGTCCCAGCTCACTGGCACCTCGGTTGCCCTGACGACGCGACGCCCTTTGACCTGGAGCACGCGCTGCATGATGATCTCGTTGGTGACGACATGCTTGAATCCAGAGGCCACGCCTCCTGCCTACAACACACATGACGTTAGCACACACAATACTCTATAAGTAAGATTATACAAATGTTTATACCTGTCAGTGTCTGTTTCAGATATACTACATAGTGAATTCACCTTAAAGGTTTATTGTTAAAGATACCGTATACTGTATATTATTTAATCCTGCCTTTTGGGTTAAGAGTCAGGCCTGAAGACTATCAAACATATTAATGTATACATATTGTATGTGAACACTACATTTGAGCAGACTGGCATGCACATTTACAAGAATTATATGCAGTGCATAGACTCTTACCTTTATTTATCTGGATACGTTCAGTTTTGATTGCTAAAATATTTCACTGACAAACAAAATAATATGTTGCTGACTTTCAACTGAATTTTAGAATTGTTTGTTGTGAAATGAGTTGTTACCATGTATTTGATTCCAGACTTGAAGTACCCCAGAAACACTTTGGATTCGTGCCCCTGGACCTCGCGGTACTGGATGGGTTTTCCGCCCAGATAGTCGTCCATCTGAACGGTGAAGATGGCCGCCGAACCGCTTTCATCCTGGGTGCAGTTGTCACCTGGTGCAAAATACCACACGCAAGTTCCATGACCAACTGGTGCCTGGTTGCATTCTGTTGCTTCCACTTCCACAGACTATAGCCACGGCATTGCCCGTAGAGTCACATGTTTCCGTTTGCTGTTTTCCAGTCATCTTTGCAAAGATGACTGGAAAAACTCAAGGGCATGTTTAAAATGGACAAGACATAGGCGCAACACTATTCTATTCATAGTCGCCAGCCCAAAAGATAGTTACATCAGATACTGTTTACTGTTTCCATGATCAATCAAGCTGACTAACATTACGGAAAGGACAAATGGACCCATCATAGCTCTGCCTTTACTGTATCTAATCCTACAAATCGCATCTATTCATTCTTCAACTACAATCAATGACACAGTTTTTGCAAGATGTCATAATTGTTACATTTTGTTGCTACAATGTAGAGTGTGTATAGTATATTGTTTCATTTATTGAAGGGTCACTGTATAAATAAGTAATTTGCTTTGATTTCCTACAAAGTACCAAAATGATATTGCTGTGCCATCAAATCAATACATATTCCTCTTGTTTATGTTCATAACATAACACAGACTACAATATATTGTTGCGTCCAGGCTGAGACTCCCTGAGCAAAATATTCCCTGCTCTAACCCAGCCATAAAAAAGTACCAGAATGATATTGCTCTGCCCTCAAATCACATAACATATCCCTCTTGTTTAATATGCTACGTAACGCAGATCGCTATATATTGTTACTGTACGCGTCCAGGCTGAGACTCCCGGAGCTAAACACAACTCCCCCCAAGCTCTCACCCAGCCAGAAATGTAGATCATACTGCAGGTTGCCAGAGCGCTGTTTGATGGTGTTGAGCACAAGGTATGCGTCTCCTGTGTAGAAGCCCCCGTAGAGGTTCTCTGGGACAGGTACCAGGTCGAACTGCTCCACCCTCCACACCTGCAGGCCCGTCTCTTTCCCGGCGCGCTCAAACTCGACGTGGTACGCAGCCATCCTAGCGGAGAAGAGAAATCAGACCGTCGGTCCCTGTTGTAGCCTACACCAGATCTAGCACTGTGGCAGAGACACAGAGTTATATGCCACGGAGTGGACAGACATCTACTGGGGTATTAGGCGTGGCAGACTGCCCATATGAAAGCTTAAGTTTACTGCTTAAATCCCTTGACCACTCCCTAAGGCTAGAGCTGTTGCCGTGACGATACGGCAAAGATAAATGTTTGGTGCAGGAGTTCACCATTAGTGTGCAGTGAGTCACTGTGCTGTGCTGTGACACGGGACTAATTTATACAGGGAGCAGAAAGAGGATGTATTGTTTTATAACTAGCAAGCTGAGCGATGCCCACGCAAATATAACTTTATCTGTTCCTGTAAAGCATGCAAATACACGCGAATGCACGCACACGAGCACACATGCAAAAACATTTGATAGCGCAGGCACACTTCTGGCATTTCTAACAGCAAACATGAATGGCGTCTGAGTGGGTGGCTGTTGGAGTAGGAGCTACACTTGTGGACCGAGGCATGCGTGTGTGCATGCCTGACATATTTAAGACATGAGTCGGGCATCCTGTTAAAACATACAGGACGTCCAAGCCATCAGTATAGATGCTGGAGGAATTAGTTGCTAAATGAGGCTTACATGTATTTTGCTGCGAGTTTAATTTCTATCATTGCATTGTTTACAATTCAAACAGTACCCTGTATATGTCCTGTAAACTTTGGCTATGACATTTAGGTCATAGCCTAAATGTAGCAAAACGGTTCAAATGTGTTGTGGGACTCCAAACATTCCAGAAAGAGTGTAAACAAACTCTTTGAAATGGGGTACTGTTCTAAAATGTGAAAATATCCTCTGTGCACTACAGTTGTGTCGTTATGGAGCTTTCCTGTGGAATGTCTTGATTTGACCTGTGGAAACAGGTCGTTTGGTGACCACATACGAAATGTGTGAAAAATAAATAAATAAATAAAATATATGTGGAAACGGTTGTTCCAATGCTATGAATGATGGCTTGTGTAATGTTGTTAAGAGTAAGAGAATTAATATACCATCCAATCTGCAGGAATGCTTCATATGCTTCATATTTTAAGTTTGAACCATTCTCTGATGCACGTTTCTTCCACTTACATGACTTGAAACAACAGTTTCTACTGGTCTGGCAAACCACAAACATTGCAAAAATCTGCTTCTAAACTTTGAAGGGGGAAGTGGTTTAGGATTCCCAAAAACAACCTTTCAAATCTGGGATTATTTTTTCCCCCATCTGACTGCTACCTCTGACTCAAGTAGCTATGGAATGTTAAATAAAGAAAATGTGAAATTATTTTTAGATTTACATTTACAGCAGTTAATTTCATTGTATCCTTTTAAGTCTTTCACATTTCAGTGTTTGAAGCGTCCACACATTACAAAACTGTTTTGGCTATAGCCCTTTTCAGAGGTCATTGAGAGAAGATAATAGGTACTGAAAGAGCTTTGGAGTATAATGCAAAATGCATATGATAGCATTGGATGGGCTATTTACTTGTACATTAACAGTACATTACAGTACACTATTAACAGTACATTAGCTGGGCAGAAACGGAGTGTTCACAAATGCTTTAAGATGGCTTCTTGCTCCTACACGAACGCATTTAAGTATATGCACAATATACACACAGTATACACAATACTGTATCCTTTTATTGTCTTTCTATTGGCTTTATGTAGTCCACTTGTATTCAGTACGCAATTATTTTTAGAGTACAGAGTATAGCCACATCCTCTAACTACAGTTAGTTGCCACTGTGTAATGTGTGCGGATACATTACACAGTGGCAACTGACTGTAGTTAAAACAATAACAACACCTTCCCTAAGAAAATGAAAGATAACAGAAACTAGAATTTAATGGTTCATCAACATAGTTCAGTTTTAAATGGCTCTTGCTTTCAAATCTCTTCATCATCTTTCCTTAGAGAACATTATGAGACCATTCTGGTATACAAGCTCAATTAAGCCGCACAACAAAATTTAACCGGCCTGGTTATTTCCTAATCGTTCATTGTTGCGATTGGAGGTTGATCCATACCAACTTACAGAGCAAAACATTTTATTTTATGTTTGTGATCTTACATGGGTCTAGAAGCAACTACTAATATCTTAAAAGCAAGAACATCTACATAAGGGTACCTATATATTTTCATATAACCCCATTTTGATCTACTTGTGTTTTTCTGTTACTCTTGTCATAGTACGATGCTAATACAGCATATACTAATACAGAGAGAGAGAGAATGATGTGACGTCATCTGGAAGTGCAAGAGTGAGGAAGAAAGTGAATAGGAGTTTACCATGTGATGGGAAAATAACGCGTGCTATGTTCTAGTTGACTATGATGCCTCCTCAGATAACGCGTGCTATGTTCTAGTTGACTATGATGCCTCCTCAGATAACGCGTGCTATATTCTAGTTGACTATGATGCCTCCTCAGATAACGCGTGCTATGTTCTAGTTGACTATGATGCCTTCTCAGGTAACGCGTGCTATGTTCTAGTGGACTAAGATGCCTTCAGATAAAACATGCTATGTTCTAGTGGACTATGATGCCTTCAGATAAAACGTGCTATGGTCTAGTTGGCTGTGATGCCTTCAGATAAAGCGTGCTATGTTCTAGTTGACTATGATGCCTTCTCAGATAACGCGTGCTACAGTATGTTCTAGTTGACTATGATGCCTTCTCAGATTAAGCGTGCTATGTTCTAGTTGACTATGATGCCTTCCCCAAGTATTTAATAAAAGTATATAATAAATACAACTCTCACCAGTCACCTGCTATATAGTACACTGTTAAATAGCCTAGTTCCTGCTTAAGTTATTATATGCCACGTCATTAAAGCAAACTGGCACACTCATAAACAACTCACACAGCTCAACTGAAAGCTTTAGTGTCTGGAAGATTTGCATATGGATGTAAGGCCCTGTAAGGTCCTGTAAGGTTCTGTATGGTCCCGTATAGCCCTGTATGGTCATGTATGGTCCTGTATGGTCCTGTAAGGCCCTGTAAGGCCCTGTAAGGCGCTGTAAGGCCCTGTATGGTCCTGTAAGGCCCTGTAAGACCCTGTATAGCCATTTAAGGCCCTGTATGGCCGTGCATGGCCGTGTATGAGAGGGAATAGAAAAAAACATTGTTCAAAGCTGTACAATGGTCGTGTTTCCTCAAGACAATAATACATCCACATGTATTAGTGACTGTGTCTGTATATTGCTTACACTGCCTGAAGCCATCTTTAGAAGCTTTTTGGTAAATATTTTAAGACTCAAGGCATCACCCATTAGTGCTGCATCTAATCTGGTCTATACTGTGTTTGGTATTAGGCAGTGCCTAGGGAACAGTTGGGCCGACTCAACGCACCACGGTTGAGAACGTAAAGAGAACAAATCACATGTCTGCTGGTTTCCAATCTCTGCAGAGCTGGGGGAAGGAAGGTGAAGCAAAGCACCTTTACTATGGGCCTTTGTCATTGCCTTGCCTCCAGCTCAGAACGTGAGTGAGGCATTGAAGACCAAGCCCTGTGAACTAGACCCCTCCCCCGTCGACCAACCTATACAACCTCGGGCTGAAAGAAGAGTGGCAGCGAACATGAATTTGTGCTGGCTACGCTAACACAATATAGGAGGCCCTAGGCTGAAACTCAAACCCAAAAACAAAGGCAGGTTAAGGGAACCCATGACAAACATAATTTACTAGATTCGTTCTAACGTGGGTTAAAGAAAAAACAGTATATCTTATCAGCGGGCCAACTCAAGGAATCTCCAAATGGGTCATTGAATGGAGGACTTTGGATGACTCATGTTCTCCATGCACTACTCTCGCATCCCTTCGCTCCATTTCCCTTCTATTGTTTACATAATGCGACGAAGAGGAAAAGCATGTGTATTGTTTTACATGATGGTTAAATAGGCTTCACGGTGTCTAGCTATCTACTGTATCTTCTCTCTGCTTTATTCACGTTATGTTATTAAAAGAAGAACATGCTGTAGAGTTATCAGTGTCACACGCACCGTGCCTAAAGCTTCAGAAGACAATAGGTGCAGAGATACTCTACGGCTAATACAGCAGTTCCTGTGTGTGGAGGGATTATGCCTTCCCTATACTGTAATCTGAGTCTCTCTCACAGATAAACACAGTGGCTGGGTGCATCTTTGGCTGCCTTTGCAAATTCACTCTCTCTCTTTCTCCCTCTCTATTTCTCCCCTTTGCTGGGTCTATGTTATTGTGTCTGGGTCTATGTTATTGTTTCTGGGTCTATGTTATTGTTTCTGGGTCTATATTATTGTGTCTGGGTCTATGTTATTGTGTCTGGGTCTATATTATTGTTTCTGGGTCTATGTTATTGTTTCTGGGTCTATGTTATTGTTTCTGGGTCTATATTATTGTTTCTGGGTCTATATTATTGTGTCTGGGTCTATGTTATTGTGTCTGGGTCTATATTGCTGCCTCATTCAATCCATTTATTTATCTCTTTCTGTGCCCTCAGTGCCTCCTGCTTGTGCCCCCCACCGCCCACCCACGCACCCCAGAGGAAGTAGCAGGGCGCTTTTTTCTTCCTGGTGTATGCGACTCATGCACAGTTGTTTGTTTCTATGGAGACCCCGGTTGTACCCAACACATGGCTGCTATGCAACATCATTGACAGACAGCTGTGTGGTTTCATATGCCTGAATTTGCAACCAATCCACAGCTGTTATATAAAGAAATAATATGCATGTGACCGAGCTTTTTAATCACACCATAAGCTTACTCACGCTTATCCTCTGCTTATTTGACCATATATGGCATCCTTAACGTGGCTTTACGCAGCGGTGTGCGCAGAACCCAGTCAAGTAAAGATACTTTGTATAGGCTATATCAAGTCAATGTGGTTTACGTTCAATTACCATTAAATTAATTGTTATTATGGAGCCCTAAATACAAACATGCATACCAATCTATACCCTCCCATCCATCCACACAAAACAGTACAGCCTGAATAAATCCCACCCCATACCCATCCAAGCAATGCAGCACTGACAGACAATATAGACTGAATTAATAGCCCTAGGCCACATTGACACGCAATGACGCAAAGTAGAAACAAACGCGACACATTTAGACGTATCACACTTATGACGCCCTGCTAGCCAGCAAACTGACTGGTCATGCATATAAATACATACGTTTATATCGCAGTATATATGACCTCTTATGTCTGTGTTATCGCTGGAATGTACATGGCCATTTATATAAGCACAAATGAAATAACAAGCTGCTGTAGTACTCCGCTAGTGATATTTGTTGCTGGCCCGGCGTTTTCAGAGTATGGTAGCTATATGGTACCTCTTGGTGGAAAGTTTATCCGACTTAAATGAAGACACAATAAGCAATAACTTCTATTGGATCTTTGATCCTTATCTCATATGGTTTGGCACAAAAGACCGAGTTAGCGCTCTGCTCCAACTGCGTTTTTATGTGGCAGACTGCATGAGAAATAACGGTTCATTTCGATTTGATAAACTTATCATAAGCATATATTTACAACGTCTCAGTTTACAGAAGCCGTATCAACTTTTCACATAGAACGATGCATATGTGTTTGCGCTTACCTAAAGCTGAATGTGACAGAAAGGGGGGTAGAAGCCTATGCAGTAGCCCAGTTACTTTGCTGCTGCGCGATCAGAGAGGATTTGATTTGCCAGGGCACACAGAGAGAAGTATCGCTGAGGGGAGTGTACTGTATGCCTTTGGTCGGGCGGGCAACTCCCCATTACGACACTCCCTTGGCCCGGGGCATTTTCCTCTCACATGCGCAGACCCGCTACCTGGCCATCCCTGATTGGCCTAAGGATGATATAATTGCTTTGTGGACAGTCAGCTCTGTGTAATATTTTACCGCATGCATAATATAGACGTATAGACGGTATAGGCAAAAGTTAAACGTTGTGTCTTATGTATAATCATGAGCGTGTTGTTAATCTCGTATTTCCCACCGTCATCGTAGTCTGCAGCATTACACGACCTATAGGCCAACAGCGCCCCAGCCTGGTTGCGATGTTAAACTACAGTACATAAATAGCTCTACGATACTCATCCATGCGTAGTAGTTGTGTGTATTTTGTAGGTCTATTAAAACAATATGGCCAATATGGTTACTCAGTATTCTCACACGCACACGTGTATTCTTGTTGACATCAAGTAGGACCATATTGTTTTGTCTTAAAAAAAAGTTAAAAAAAATACAAAATCACCTTTATTTACATGCAACTGCCTTGAAAATATCACAAGACATCTTTATGTATATAACAATGATAAACTGACTAATGAACAGCAAGTGCAGTATACTTTAAAGAGTGTTACAGCTAGTGATTTATAAACAATTTTGCATAGGTCTAGTTCTAGCCCTAAATGCTGCATACCTATCATATGAGTAGGCTACTAGGCAATGCTGACAGGAACCTTTTAGTGTGTGCAACCCTGCTAAATAAACAATAAACAAACAAACGAACGCACTACTTACATCTAGGATGCACTTGAGAACTATCCATGTGGAAATGTTACTGTCTCTCTAATTTCTATTGCAGGTTCCTCTGCCTCCTTTAATCAATACAGTGCTGACATTACTGCAGCTATCCACTGCAGTGCTATTTTCCAATTCAGATAATGTCATTGCATACAGGCTATAGAAATAGGAAGCAATATTGAGTTGGATCGGTGGTTCTCAACATTAGGGTTTGGGACCCCCTGACAGCTAAACAGATCCTTCTCCAAGTAATATATACAGTGCAATATATAATAATAATAATAATAATAATAATAATAATAATAATAATAATAATAATAAGTATTTTTTGTATTATTATTACCATTTATAAAATTACAGTTGACATTCTGAGTTGGATGTTAAAAGTGCCTAGCCTACAATAGGCACTAATAAAATCTCACGAATTAATGGCTACTTAGTTACAATGGTGCTGTGTGTTACATAGTATATTTAGCTTAAAATGTTTCACAATCTGGTGTACATACAGGCAGAATCACAAGAAGACATGAAAGTTGACATGATGAAACCCATGTGCTCAATCTAAAACAGGGAATAAAATACCATGAAATATATGAATATTTTATTTCCAAAAAAATAACTGAACCAGTTTAGACAATAGTAATCTTAGTGAACAATAAACTGTCAGAATGAATGTGGAAAGTAAAGAAACATTCTGAAAACAGCCTATATTTCTGTCCTATTTTTCCCAATAAGTCTCCCTAATGGAGCACATACCATAGAGATAATTTTCAGTTGTGAAAAAGATTTAATAGAAGTGATTTGATAGGAATAATATTATTCTATATGTGTGTGTGTGTGTGTGTGTGTGTGTGTATGTGTGTGTACGCGCACTTGTGCGGGTGAGTGAGTGAGTGCGCGCATTATAGCTGCTCATTGGCTCGTGTGTATGGGAACAGGCAAGAGTTGTCAGATGAGGGCGGGAGCGAAGAAGAATATATATCGCTATGGCGAGTTGCATATAGAGACCGACACAGCAAGCAGAGGGTGAAATAAAGTAACGCAGCCACACGCTGGATATAACGGGTTTATATTTAGGGTCCCTTCAGCAGCCTGACTGGAAGCCTCCCTTCAAAGGTTAACAGGAAAAGTTCAAATCGTACGAGCCAACGCGTGGGAGTGGGAAACAAGATCGTGACTGACTGGTGGGAGACAAGCCCCTCTCTCTCGCCATGGCAGGTAATGCAAATGGGGCAAAAACACATTTACGACGTATTTGCATCAATTGCTACTAATACGGTGGTTTAGGAACCAAACTGTCGTATTGCATCCAGTTTTCTTTATTGTGCTCTATTAATGCGAAAACCCTGCAAGTAAGCTAACGTTAGCTAAGTAAGTTAGCCCTGCTAGCCAGCAAACTGACTGGTCATGCATATAGATACATACGTTTATATCGCAGTATATATTACGGCTTATGTCTGTGTTATCACCGAAGTGTACATGTCCATTTAAATAAGCACAAATGAAATAGCAAGCTGCTGTATTGCTCAGCTGATGATATTTGTTGCTGGCCCGGCGTTTTCAGAGTATGGTAGCTATGCTAATGATGCTAGCAAGCTAGATGAACAAATTGTGATAGTGTGCTTGTTTTTTTCTATTATTGGGATGTGTATGGATTTTCACTTTAAACTCATATGAAAGCAACTGTCAAAAAATGTCTAATATAACAATGAAGATAGGCGTGATGTCGTTTATTAATCACATCCATTATTTTTATAAACAAGCATTTAATGTGACAAAATCACGCCTGCTAACGTTAGCTCAAACTTTGACATGTTAGACCCATGGAATAATTAGCCCGCATGTAAGTTATGCGTGATAGCCATAATATGTCATTTTGACATAATGTAAAAATCGAGAAAGAGATCATTCTCATGTTTGCTTCGTCCATTATGTCCAGGATCTACGGTACATCAATGTATACTTCCCAGATTGCAGAAGGTATTTAGTTTTTTATCAAGTCTTATATTAATTATTACAAGTTTTAAGTGGTGCCATTATACTGTAGCTACACATGCAGTTACATGATACAAAAAAAACGTTTTTAATGAACAAATCAAACTAGTTTTATTGTGCAATATTAAAAATTGTCACGTAAGAAAAAAAAATGCGGAATTCGAACTTTTGCATTATGCAATGAGCATTGTCAGTGGAAAACCTGTTGAGACAAGTGAGACGCTATTAAGCGTTTATGTGTTGTGGGTGGCAGAATGTTCACCTTTTAAATGCAGCTTGTTGTCTCTTGTAGATTGCTAATCATCTGTGCATACTTTGTATTAAAGAGAAAACATGCTCACACACCTTCCTTACTGAAAGGTTAAGACTACATGGTAAGGTGTAGCCATACGTGTCAATGTAAAATGGGTGTATGCAATACCACACTCATCTTTGTAGTGATGAATGCAATCAGGAATGACAGTGATGCAGAGGTGGTTACTGTAGTCTGGTGCTCAGCCCCAATACCTCTGATTCATAAATGCAGTCTATAGCGCGGATAATCATATGATGTCCGTGCCTGTTTCCTGGCGCAATGGCAAACGGTTGCTTTTGAAGCAAATGATTCGGTGATAAACGTACAAGAACACAGGGTGTTGTGCAGTATTGTAATTAAGTGCATGCTGCCCCTTTTTTTTTTTTTGATTACTGATTAATAAGGGTCTTGTCTCAGTACGGCATGAAATGCAAACTGTGCATGCCATTCTGTCAAAGGTCACAATTCATTGTTGGGTGTTCATGTCTACAGGAGGTGGGAGTAACGACATGCAGTGGTGCTTCTCTCAGGTGAAAGGAGCTATTGACGACGACGTAGCTGAAGGTAAGAGCTTGTATACTCAAAGTTTCTGTTTCTCTGATTGTGCCGAAAACTTCTGGAGAAGAGCTATGGGCTTTTCAGTCTTCCACAGTTGTTCTTAGCCTGGTGTAACCAGACCATATTCACAACCGTCTGCCCACGCTCCATTGGGAAGTGTTTGCAGTCGATTCATCCTACTTGGCGTAGACCTCTGGTTAATTCTGAAACTACTGGACAGCACCGAACCAAATCGGCATTGCTACAGTTGTTTTGTTCTTGACATCTATCTCTACCACCATTTCAAAATGTGCTTGACTTCACCGTCATCTCACTAACCCACGCTGATTGGTCCGCCAGCAGGGTGGCTGTGCCAATGCTAATACGCTAATGCGAACAGGGTTTCTAGACTGATGTAATCTCAGCGAAAAGAAATGAGAGCTGATAGCAATAGTTGGGAGGCGCTCAGGCGAAGTTGTTCTAGCCTTGTGTTGTAGAACTGTAAACACAGTGTACAGAACACTTGTCCTTCACTGAAAATCTGTACGGCCATCATGTCATGTGTAAACATACGGAGCGGTGTGCAGGATTTTATTATGTTCTCATGTAAGACATTTAACCATCATTGACAGGTGTATCCCCTTCATGGAAGTAGTGAATCAGATGATAAAATGATATTGCTCTGCGCTACAAGGCCAAGGTTTTCCAAAAGTACTTTGACCAAACATTAGAATAATGTAGTACCAGTCAACAGATGTGAATGCCACAAAATACTTGTCTGATACTGTCTCTATTATTCCTTTACGAATTATATCTCAGTTGGAGCATTGCATAGACATTGGGATCACATCTGTTTGCCTGTTTCTGGGGGTGAAACAACATTCACAATCCAAGGTTATTGGGCATACTGTTTCTTGCAGTGTCCTGGTTAGCTTAGCCCTTGACAGCGTTTGTAAAATATAATGTTGGTAGTACTCGGTATGGACATATGATTTAATAGAAATATATAGTTATAGTAGTATAGTTGTTTTATCACATTGACAAATGCATTAGGCGCCACATATTAGACCGTAGGGAGTACAGTGTGTCCAAAGATGTCCTACTGCAACTATTTTAAACTGCCTTGGCCAACAAAGGGTTGTGTGTGTGCGCGTGTGTGTACAGCGAGGGTAGAAACGAGGTTAGCCTACTGATCCTTCTCCATTCGACATGTAGGCTACACTACTTTTATCATTATGCATCTGCGTGTAGTTTTGATTCCTACACACACGCTTAAGTGAGCCAAGGCCCTCCCTCTTTTTGTCCTTGCATATTGCAGAGCTAAAATGGCCTGTCCTGCATATTCAAAGTGTCACTAAAAGTGCTCCAATTAATGTGTGCGTGCATGCATGTATGTGCTTGTCTTTTCAGCTGACATCATATCCACAGTAGAGTTCAACCACTCAGGGGAACTGCTTGCCACAGGGGACAAGGGGGGACGTGTAGTTATCTTTCAACAGGAAATAGAGGTACCGTACAACGGTTGTTTGTGAAGTTGTATTTCTTGTATTCTAGTGATTTACTCAACGTAGGGATGTTTTGTGGAAATGTGATGTTTAAAGTTCTAGTTCCTACGTAACATTTGCTTTCCTCGTTCCAACAGAACAAGAGTCACCCTCAGTGCCGTAGTGAATATAACGTTTACAGCACTTTCCAGAGTCACGAGCCTGAATTTGACTATCTAAAAAGTTTGGAAATAGAGGAGAAGATCAACAAAATACGTTGGCTCCCGCAGAAAAATGCCTCCCAGTTCCTTTTGTCTACAAACGGTTAGTTGCATATTTTGCATGTATATACAGGATGCAGGATGGTCTAGTGGTCTGTGTGTTGGACTTCCAGCCGGAAGGTCGTGGGTTCAAACCCCGGTGCTGGCCTACCAGTAAGCATCCTTGAGCAAGATGCCTAACCCCTAACTGCTCCTGGTGGTGCTGACTTATACAACTACTATACAGTATGTTGACTACTAACTGTTTTCCCCGTTAACAGATAAGACTATTAAATTGTGGAAAATCAGTGAACGAGACAAAAGACCCGAAGGCTACAACCTCAAAGAGGAAGATGGTCGCTATAGAGACTTCAGCACTGTCACCTCACTGCGGGTGAGTCTGTCAGTTACAAACTATTTTAAGATGTGTGCAGCTTGCTTTAGTTCATTCTCATGCCTGAAGAAATTACCTGCTTTACTGTTCCTGTCTGAGAAAAAAGTTTGACATTTGCATTTGGCAAAAGCATAATGTACAGTATTGTATTAAACTTTTGCAAATGGAGTACATTAAGCCTCAGGTCTGGTGCTCACAGCACATGCGCTACCTAGTGGCATACATGGCTAAATTGCTGCACTGCACATTACATTCTTAGGTGTGTTTGAACTTGGGTAATAATACACGTGCTGTTTGTGTTGAACATGAGCCACTTACCATGACATTGACTCATCACCTGTATCCTTGCTATTGGTACTTCAGGTGCCAGTGTTCAGGCCAATGGACCTGATGGTAGAAGCCAGTCCACGGAGAGTGTTTGCTAATGCCCACACCTACCACATCAACTCGATCTCCGTCAACAGCGACAACGAGACGTATCTGTCTGCAGACGACCTCCGCATCAACCTGTGGCACCTAGAGATCACTGACCGCAGCTTCAGTATCGCTTTTTTTGCATGTTCGGGAACATGTACAATTATGGAAAGTAGGGCTGTCCCGAATACCATTTTACAGGTTTCGAATACTTGATGGTTTTTCTGTACGAGTATTTGAACACTCGTCCTCAAAAATACCATTCTAAACACTCAACTATGAAGTAACAGTATGCATAGTCCATCGATCGAAAACAATTAAAAGCTATCTTGTTACATTCACAAGGGTCCAGACAATCCAGTAAAATATTTAGTCCAAAACACATTGCATTAATAAATACTGCACGGCCTGCTGGGCATTCATTTACTATTAGCTGGCAGATGTAATCTTCCATTCATAGCTTCAGTGAGCACACATATAAATATAGCCATGCTCTTAAAATGGCCGCTTTGACTGACACGTCAAGTCAATTTTATTTATATAGCCCTTAATCACATTGCAGTCTCAAAGGGCTTTACAACCTACATTTCACATGGA
>JAODTR010017526.1:0-18040 GCA_025399935.1 Amblyopsis rosae
GGGGTCCCTTGCTGAAGCTGCTGCCCCCGCGACCCGACTCCAGATAAGCGGGAGAAGATGGATGGATGGATGGATGGTTTAGCTCCATGGATCAGCTACAACTGTCACAGATACCGATTCAGATAGTTAAGTCAGTATCGGACCGATTTCCGATCTCAGTATCGTATCGGTGCCATCCCTTGTAATAATGCCACTACTACCCAACTTGAGTCATGAGTCTGTTTGTCTCCAGCGGCCAGCTCCACCACTGGGCCAGAGATCCCGACTTCCGAAAGGGAAGGGCGCCACGCGCCCAGCAAAAGCCCGTCCGCCTGGTCCATTGAGGAGGTGATGCAGTTTGTGAGGGATGCTGACCCCTCGGCTTTAGCCCCACATGCTGAGCTATTCAGAAAACATGTAAGTAAACTGTTATGGAGGCTGACTAATGCCATTACCCAAGGCACCTTAGAGGGGAAGAAGATGTTTTTAGCGTGGGTGGTCCTCATGAGATTTTACAGGAATAGTTTAGTGTTTGTTTGTCAACCCGCGCATTCTGTGGTAATTTACAGTATTCTTTCACCGGCTCCATTGTGCTTCTCACTGGGATTATAACGCAGTTGAAAGAAGAAGACATTTTTGTAAGATAGTTTAGGTGGAACATAACAGAAATGTCATGGTTAAAACGAAGGGTTGTCACAGATTTTGAATGCTTTATTTGACGCCTGTGAAGTGCACTGAAGCTCCTGCTACACTTTGGGTCTGGGTCTGGGTTAAAAAATTCATAACTTTTCAAATTTTTTGTCTAAACACACATAAAGACGGTGTGTGTATATGTACTGTAATATGTACTGTATGTCATATTAGTTGTGATTGTGTCATTACACAGATACTCAAGTACAGTCACTCTTTGTTTCCACAGGAGATTGATGGAAAAGCCTTGATGCTGCTACGGAGCGACATGGTCATGAAGTACATGGGCCTCAAGCTAGGGCCTGCACTAAAGCTTTGTCACCACATAGAGAGGCTGAAACAGGGCAAACTGCAATAGGACTTGTCGATGCGGTCTTGCCCGTGCCACGCCCAGGTGCAGTACCTGGCAAAAGAGCCAGGGTTCACACTCCACTTAGAGGCAACTACAGATGTTACAGCATCACGCGGCCCTGTAGAATGTAGAGGTGGGCCCGTGCATTGCTGACACATTACCTCATCCCCTCATCAGCGAGGAACAGGAAGCTGTTCAAGTCTCAAGACGCCATTGATGAAATTCATTTTATGAAAATCCCAAAGGAAAACAATCCCTGTAGTGTTTACATTGCATAGCACATATGCACACAATTGCATACTTTTTTCACTTAGATGAAAACTTTTGATCCTGGTTTCGGATCCCCAAAGATGGAGAATGTTTCTTCTTTATATTGTTTTTATTGTTGTTGAGAACCCCGTTAATAAAGAAGGGTCTGTACTAAACCTAATTCAGCAGATGTTCTTCTGAGAAATCTGACACGTTCTTGTTTACTGTGTTATATAGTTCTAGCTGTGAGTTATTGTTTAGCCCTGAACATTGGGGTAAGCTGCCAGTCAATTGATTGCCTGTGCTAATTCATTCCATATCTTTCATACAGTGAAAGAATATTCCTTATTATACCCCTTTGACTTATGATATCTAATGTTTTTTGTTTTGTTTGCAGTATAATTTACTGTTGTGTCCAGCATGCTGTTTGCATACAGGATATAAGTGGTATGCTACATTTTTTGTGTCATTTAGAGGGCCACAACGTTTGACTATTGACCTCTACTTGTATTTATCCCAATGTATTCCTTTGTTTTCCAAATTTTATCCCAAGCTCTAAATCAACATTACTGGGGCTGGATTTATTTATTTCACCGAGACAGAAAAGTACAAATATGACATTTCTAAGGGCTTTATATGTGCTTTGTTACATTTGTATCAATCCTGAACATCCAAGCATGTTGTCTGTCTATAACATCAGTGTTGTCCTTGACATTTACAATCACTGTTGGCAATGGAAGCAGACATGTACAGTTTTATGGGTTTAACCATGAATATCAGCAACGGAATGTAAATTTTGTAGAAAACTAAATATTTTAAAGAAATCCTATATAAGTTAGAAATGTGAAGAAAATAGGTGGAGGATACAGTGAATATTTTAGACAACATTTTTCATACTGCTTTATAAACACTTGATGTGGCGCTTATAGTTAAAATACCCCAAGTAGTAGAATTTGCCTTGCTTTACTTTAAAACAATTTCTCAGGTTAAAGTGGTCCTTGTTAGTACAACATTTTGTAGCTTACTGTTTGGTATTATACATTTAATGTTTATCTTTTATATTTCTTCTGTGACTTAATTTACTTAATGTGCCATATAATATGCAACACAGGATCAAAGTGCTGTTATTTTCTCCCTTGCATTTTCTCAAAGTACTTGAAAAATGTGTTGCAAAAAGTCATTATGTAACACCAGAAAAAAATATGTATTGTGTTTCTGATGTGTTTTTTTCTTTCTATTTTATAAAATTACCAAGATGTAAAATGTGTATTTTCTTTCTGGTAAGAACACACAATGTTAAATTTTTTTGTTGAAATTCACCAAATTAACAATCTAATATTTTAATGAACATTTTAAATGAATTTGGGTAATTTAATATAATAAATGTATTATATTAGAGTTGTTTGAGGCTTCTCTATAATGAAAATGTAATTGCATATTATACACACTTAAGTGTAAACACATTACAGTAAAAGCACATCAAGATGTGCCCTGAAGTGTTTGCTAAAATGTCCTGAACTGATCAGCTGGCTCATATTATTAATTTAAAAAACTTTATTGTAGAAATAACCACATAAAATTATTTGAAAAAAAGTTAAATACACAGAAATAGTTATAGCATCTATTTAGTTTCAATTCAGTATTACACTACAACATAGTGTATCTCTTCACAATCAGAAATAAAAATACAAGCCTATCAACTTAGAAGTCTCATTTAAAGAATATAAATTCTTCAATAACAGCATGGTCATATAAATAATGTTTCATTAGAAGGTAGGCGGCTGTTTAGTATTTTCCAACTACATTTCTAGACAAAGTGCACTCAAAAGAATAAATACACACAATACATGCTCACATTCACAAATAACCACATTCAAAATACAGCAAAGAATAAAACAGTCAAAATGACAACTGCCGGAAGTAGATTTGAACCTTGCTAATGGTGACAATGTTTATTTGCGCTGTAAAAAAAGAAATGTCTCTTGCAATGACGCTGTTGTCAACATTTGCTAACCTGTGATGGCGCTAACCCATTATCCTTTATACATTTTTTTATTTAGTATAAAACGCTTCAGTGAACCACTGGATTACAGCAGTTTAGAATGGGACATGTTTTAAGAATCTAGGCAACTCCTTTACAGACAGCTCCTCTACACAGAACTCGGCACTCAAATAACACACATAAAAACCAGATAGGAATATAAAAAATGGAATCCATGTATCTTTGCTGTTATTATCATTTAAAAAAGAATCACTGTTTAAAAACGGAATCTCAATTAAGGAGACTCAATTATTCAGCTGCCATATTTCAACAGTCGAGAAGAATGCCTTAAAATGCATAGCCTACTGATTATGAAAAGGTAATCCTTTGCTGTTATTTCAGACATTCGTAAACCTCAAATTATTTGACACATACAGTAGGCCTACCTTAAATGTATGCTTTAAGAGTTTAAGTGTAGACATCTGATTAAAGAATGTCCACACAGGTTTTATGTTATAGTTGCATTTTCCAGGATTTTTGCCAGAGAGCGTTACAGAGAACGAAGCCCTCTCTGGCAAGTCCTTTTACTTCCTGGTGGGTAGAAATGCAGCCAACCGTTGCTTTTTAATAGGAAGAAAGTGAATCTCTTGCGAACTAACCTTCTTCAGTTTGATGGCTCTGTTTTTAGGAGCCTTTTTAACCATGTCATGCTGACTAAGGGGGTTTTGTGGATCCCCTTGCGACCTGGACGGGGAACCATACAGTTGCTGTAGCGACGTTGCGTCGCTGCCCCCCCGATCGCGTTTGATGGAAAAGTTTTTTGTAGAGACCCCCGAGATGCCCTTGAGTTTCCCACAGAGAATGGCCGGTATTGCATCCTTCACAGACACAATCACCTTCGCCGTCTGTGAGGTGCTCAAGAACTCAAGGTTTCCCGCCCCGCTGAGAGATGTTGCCCTGCCTACAGATTTGGGCCCACCGGCGCTGCCGTCAAGCACCCACTTGTGATGCCGACTAAACTCCAACGAGGCCAGGCCGCTCAGCAGTTTGGAGTCCACACTCTGGGTGCACTCCACCGGCCGCAGCAGCCCGAGAGACAAGGAGGAGCCCGGAGCATCGGGACTGGAGCGGTACGCAATCGCCCCTTCGTCTCTCGCCGACTCAGCAGAGCCGCATGGCAGAGCGGCCTTCCTCCTCAAACCGGCCACCGACAAGTCAAGCACGTTGTCCTGGGGCCACAACTGCTCCTTTTTGGGTTCCAGCGGGCACGCTCTGATGGACAGATCTAACGCCTCTCCTTCCGCCGCAGATGGCGAGGGTGGGGACGCGGTGTGCACATGGGACAGCAGCATAACCCTGCCGGGAGAGAACGGAAAAGAGGTGGCGTCTTTGGCGTAGGTCTGGGTGCCTTTACTCTCCGTGCACACTGGTTTTGGCATGGCACCCTTTACGTCCTCTGAGGTCTGAGGCACGGGGATGGGAATGGGCAGAGGGATAGGCAGTGGTACCGGTAATGGAATGACCACTGGGTAGGGTACCAGCAAGGTTGCTGGAGGGACCAGCGGGGCGAGAGGGGAGGTAAAGGGATGTGCCAGAGGATGGCTTGGGAAGACGGGAGAGCCGAACGGATCTGTTGCCACAGAACCGGGTGACTGACAGGACGATGGGCCAGTCGGGGGAGGAAAGAGGTCTTGCAGGATCGCTGAGAAGGCCGGGTTCTGTAGCAGCGATAGCAGGTTGGAATCCGGGCTCTGCACCGCTGTTTTCTGGTCCGCCACTGGGGGCAAGCCAAATGACAGAGACGTGTTCTGACACAGGACATTGTTCTGAAGCGATGCGCCCGAACAGTTGGCTCTCTGGGGCATTACGGACGAGCCCAGGTGCTGGAGGACCTGCTGATCCAAGACCAACGGCAGTGAGACCGGGCCTTGGCCTGTCAGGAAGTATGGTGCTGCCCCCATTTGGCCTAGCTGAGGTCCAGCTGCTCCTGCCATCTGGAGGTGAATGGGCACCATCTCCCCCAGGCAGATGGGCTGCAGGACAGTTGTGGCCACTTTGAGAGCCACAGAGCCTTGGGTCTCAGGCGTTTGGTTGGCCACTGCCAAAGCAGCTGGAGTGTCAGCGAGGTTGAAGTGGCTGCCCTTGCTCAATCCGTTTGAACTGACATCCCAGGGATTGGGAGAGGTAATTGGATTTGCATCGTTTTCCACTTTGCCAGAAATGTCCTCTCCTCCCAGTTCAGTGTTGCGCAGGTCAGTCTGAGGACTTGCCATAGCGAATGACAAACTAGCTTTGTTCTCCATAATAAACTTTGAAGAGAGATGCAAAGTCTTATTTATTAATGCTAATGAGAGCCTTTATCCACCATTCTTCCACGTTGCTCTGAAACAAACATAACAGAATGTTAGACAGTAACGCTCTTCAAAAGAGCATTTTATTGAAAAACAAAGTTGATTTATTGTGAGGGTAATGTAAACACACACACACATGCACGGGCGCGGGCGTGGGTGCACACACGTGCACACACCAAAACTGTAAACTGTTTTGCAGTAATGAGCAGGTATTTGTGCTTGGAGAAATGTCATGACAATTATAGAGTTACATACATAGCATTACGTCAGAGAAAAGATTAAAAAAACATGGAAATTCCCAGAGGAGGGATTAGAGTTGGGAAATTACAAAATTGTTTTTTGTACACCTAGTACAGTGAATAGGGCTTTTCAGGGAATGTCAATATAAACAAAATGCCAATTAAAAAAAAAAAAAAAAAGTAATTGAATCTATTCTTCGCTGGGTCTGACCAGTGTATACTTCTGGTAGAATACAACAGGAAACAGTAATAACTATTCCATTCAAATTTATATAAATGAAAATATACAGAATTTGCATGTTTATTAACATTACATTAGTGCCTATTACACTAACAGAACATACTTAATTAACTTAATGCTATTTCCTTATCGACAAATATTTTTTAAATGATATTCTTAAAGTTTATACTTTGATATACCATTGCTAAATAAACTTAGATAAAGACAGTGACTATAAAAATGCAAGTATTGATTTGTATTTGACTGAAACACTAACTACTAAATAAAACGTTATGGTGTCCCTGGGTTGGAAGCACAACACATCATTGATGGTCAGATTCCTTGTATACTTAATCTGCAAACTTGTTAACTTGGCAAAGAGCATAAATCACTTTGTTGTGTTTTCTGCCTTCTCATGATTAAAGACATAATGTACTGTAAATAGCGTTAAATTCCTCTTGCTCATTGCATTCCACCGTTCCTCCACTCTCCCCTTTCCTCTTCACTGTGGTCTAAGACGAAGGGGTTTAAGCCTGGAGTAAAAAGCCATGTGCTGCAAAATGGGTGGAGGCCAGTGCTTTTATCTTACACAGACAATGTGAAAATACAGTATGTTTGTCATGAATCAGTTGAAACTGTCAGCAGTAAAGTGTTGCCATGTATGTATGTATGTATATATGTATGTATGTATAATACCAACAACCCTAATATTTGTTTGACTTTCACTATCCAAGGCACTTCAATGTACTCACAGTCAGACAACACTGCATTATCTGTAAACCTTCATCCATCTGTAGTGATAAAACATCCTTGGGAGACTAAGATAGTGTGGCCTTGCTTTGCAGCAAGGGTAAATAGGCCAAAACAAAAAGGACATTGTTTTATGTTAAATTATACCAGAAACATTTAGCCTATAATTTCAATGTGCGTATATATTGAATTCTACATTTCTGGCAAAGACAGATCTTGCTGACTAAGCTGTCTTCATGTGGTTTAGCAGCACTTCATCGTCCAGGAGGACAATGGTTTGACAAAATGTATTAAGAAGATGCAGATGGTTTCCTTGAAAGAGTCCGGGGCCAGACGATTGCTTGGCTCATTTTTATCACAATTCAACAAGTCAGGCAGGTTAAATACATTTTCTATAGTTGTTTTGGCTACTGTAGCTATTATTGTATGAACTGAGATTTGTACAACACATGCTAGATAAATGCATGAGTAGCAGCTCTTACACAACTGCACTTAAGCGTGTTTCTATTATATATTATTATTATATCATTATATATTTTATATACTTGAAAGATTTGCATTAATGTTTAACCTGGTGTAACCAGACCATATTCACTTTGTGAAAAGGTCTGGCCACGCTCCATTGGGAAGTGTTCGCAGTCGTATCCTCCTACTTGGCGTAGACCTCCGGTTAATTTTGAAACTATTGGACAGCGCTGAACCAATCGGCGTTGCTACAGTTGTTTTGTTCTACCACCATTTCGAAACTTGCTCAACTTCAACGTCATCTCACTAACCCACGCTGATAGGGCCGCCAGCAGGGTGGCTGTGTGAACGCTAATGTTATCAGGGTTTCCAGACTGCAATCTCAGATAAATTAAATTGAGTTGAGAGCATACTCGGGCGGAGCCAGGCTGCATGTTCAGCCAAGAGACAAATGTGTGAAAATAAACAATAGCATCATCTTGAGGCCATTTAGGCTAATCATTAGCCTAGTGTTTTATTTTTATTTTTTATTTAACCTTTATTTAACCAGGTAGGCCGATTGAGAACATATTCTCATTTACAACGGCGACCTGGCCAATACAACAAGCGGGAAGTGTTCACAGTCATTGCTTCCTATACTGGGCGTATCTCTAGTTAATTCTGAGCGTTTAAACAATCGGCGTTGCTACAACTGTTCTGATCACCTCATCTAGCTCTACCGCCATTTCGAAACATGCTTGACATCACCTCACTAACCCACCCTGATTGAAAAAAAAAGTTAATGCGGACAAGGTTTCCAGACTGTAATCTCAGCTAAATAAATTGAGCTGAGAGCAAGGCTAGCTAATGATGGGCGGATACTAGGACACACCCTGCCTATAGTATTAACTCAATAAAGGCTTGTCTGTACTACTCATGTTCTCAACTACTCTGCATGAGACATTCAAAGACATGGCTAATCAAATAACACACATAAACACACCATGTGCTTATTTCACACACACCCAAAAACAAAAGGGGTTTATTCATGGTCATCTTTTTTAGAATACTTGTGCTAATGTTGCTAACTTGCTATCTAGGAAGTTGGAGACAAAGTGTCCCCTGTGTGATTGCACGTTCACAGTGAAGTCTTTATCCAAATTGTTTGGGCTAAAGTTTGAAATAAGAATTTCCCTTTTATTTGTTTCACATGTAGAAAATGTCAATGTTTGACTTTTGTACCATATATTTTGAAGTTGTATATTTGTCATTGTGAATAGAATTATGTATTAATTATATATTTGATAATGTGTGATTTGGTGAGTAAACAACAGAAGTGATGAGTTTACTTACTTACATTAGATACTGTAATGCCTTAAACCCAGGAAACTGTACCAAGATAATAATGACTGAGAGGGTCAGATGTTGTTGGTCTCCCACCAGGACAGCAGACTAGCACTGCTCAGCACTTGAGTCATGTGAGTTTGTCTAACTCTGTAAACACTGAAGGAAGAATAGATCCAACCCAGCCAAGCTAGGGCTCTCCGTGACAGGAAGGGAACATTCTTAACATAAAAACAGAGTGCACAGTCTCACTTAACTGTGTTTGCAACTCAGGTCTCTGTGGCATAACTGAATAGATACAGCTAAGGCCGGCTCCACTGGTTAACACCAAGACAGCCAAGATTAAAGACTGTGCACTGTACACCAACATTCATGGTCAACCCACTTGGAGCAAACTGACAGAAAATACTTTTTCCCTAAATGGCCCTTTAGGTATAACCTGAGTATTCCCAATGTCCCTTCAATATCGTCAGTATGGAAATACAAACCAGAGATGCAGTTAAAGAGATGCAAATAATTACCAGTAAAAATGTATTAAATTCTATCTAATGTGATGCCATGCACAAAGTCATAAGACTTTAAAATAAATGTATACTGTACTCAGGACTAGCTTTGAACATTGCCACAAACCCAGGGAGGTTCTATTGCATGTTCAGCTCTTGGAAATTGCCCATGTTTTCTGAGATACGATGGTGGAGATCAGGATTAAGTTAAAGAAAAAGCCAGACAGAAATCCCTCCCGTCCCCTCCGCTGTAATGATTTCCACATTTCCTTATTTGTCTGTCCTCATCAATGGAATGTGCGCCATGATAAGTCAATAGTATGGAGTCAACAAAAACAACAACGACAACAGAATCATGGTAATGGATGAAGCTCAAACACACTTACATAAAATGTATTATTCTGTAAATTAACTTTCTTATTATACGTTATAACAAATTCATCAGCGGGACATAAACTCATTGTTGCAGTTAAAAGTGAGACGATTAAACAATAAATGCCTAGAAGGAACAAAGAGGCAGATGATCTGGAACTAAAGGTCACCAAGCACTCAATCACTTCTCATTAGAGAGACATAGCACCTGCCTGCATATTCTCGTGGTCTACACAACAACTATGACAACATTTTTACTTCTTCTGGAGTGTATTCTGCTTGGCTGCGCCTTTGGTCAAGCCAGTCCTTCTGGTTGAATATTACTGAGTCTGTACCAGCAAGCACGTCTGGGACTGGGTCATCCATTCCCTAGCCTTGCTGACCTTATAGCTCCATTTGTTTTACTGCAACAGAACATACTAGCACAACCATGGGGGTCAGAATCAGCTCTGCTTCTTGAGTTACAAACACTCCTCAACAGCACCTCACATTAGTGAACGGTTATCCGTAGAATACATATTCTACAACTACAGTATACAGTATAGGCCTAGTAGCTACAGTAACAACAAAGGACGAAGTGGTTGCTATGACATTTGCAAGGTAAGAATGTTAACATCAACAAATAGCCTATAGTATCTCCTCTTATGGCATTTATCTTTGAATAGTGCAGCATAAGTTAAAAAACAAACAAATCTTTTACATCATGATGTTACCCAGTTTAAATGCTGGGCGACCGTGTTAAATGTATGATCAATGTCGTATACCATTATCTTATTTTTTGCCTTTTAATATAGATAGCCTATGGGCTAAATACGATACTTTCTTAGGCTACACGTGTTTCTGTCTCATATAGGATAACATTAGTTATGTATTTGAAGGTTTTTGCTTTGGTGATATTCATCACCGTGAAACAAACGTTCGCGTTTTGGTTAGCCGTACGTGTGCGCACGTCACCAGTGCCACACACATACACACAGAATAACCACAATAAGGTGCATGTAAGGAAATGGCCATACATAATATATGCATGATGTTCTTTAAATGGCTATGTCATGTTATAATATTATTTTAATTAGCCTATTCCATGAACTACTCATATGTACGTATTTGCTGACGCGTAATTTCTAAATAAAATTACACTACTAAAATGTTAAAGCACATTATTCTCAATTGCATGAAATTGATTATGTATTTATAATAATACATAATGACAATATATTATGTAGGCTACGTTGTTATTGCTTAGCAATGTCATCACGTATAATAGCCTAACATTTATAAACAACGTAGAAGAGTAGCCTAGACTACATTGGGTCATCTTTTCCTCCTGAGAATCCTCTGCCATCAAATTTTTAAATATACAGCAAATAGGCTATTTACATACCTCTCAACCAGCCATAATAAATCCAATCACCAGAACATTATCTGTAACGCAGAGGTAAACACCATCCGATTATAGACTTGTATTTAGCCCAGATTAAATATATATTAACGCTTTATATCCTATCTTCCTCGCAGCCCCGACGTTACTGTCACACAGAAGGTAAAGCTGCGTGCGCAGCAGCGATAGCGGGTTGTCCCTCCTCCCGGGTCAATCCAGCCTTAATACAACGTGCGGGGCGGGGGGGGGGGGGAGAGAAAAAAATAAACAGAAGCTTTAAATATCCTACACATTTTAGGCGAACGTCCACCTTCAATATAGTCTAGTAGCTTAAACTAACTAAATAAATAATTGCTATTTGATTCGCGAACAGAGTTGTAGTTTGCATCAGCCTATAGCTCAGTGTTGCCTAGCATAATAGATTTGACGGCAGAGCAGCTGTAAGAGAGACGGTCGGATGGTGACAGACCTGGGCGCGCAGGATCCCCCAGGGTTTTCATATCACTTCCAGCCAGCCTTAGGGCCTTGCCTCAGGGCGCAGGCCTCGCATTGTTCCACGGGGAGGCTGTTTAATGCACTATAATGAGTCCCACATTATACCCTAGTGGCACAGGACTTTGGTGTGGGCTCCCCTCAGTATTTCCCTCAACGCGACCCCCCTCCCTTACCCACCCCCCCATACACACACACCACAAATATAATTTTATGCACATAAGGAAATAATGTTACCATGAGGTTCTTATTATTGGTGCACTTAAGTCCCTGTTTAAACGACTGCCGAAACAAGCGAGTGAAAAAAGTAGGTTTATTTAACACTTTGGTGACAGAACCGACTGGTTTAGAATAGCTTCAACTGAGTTGTTTATGTGATGTTGTTTTTACTAGGCTATATCATTGAAACCATGCGCATTAAACGATACGAATAGCTAGGTTAATTGCACAACCTTTCTGAGTACAAATCATACAATTAAATACCCATGTGTAAGCAAAAAAACAAGAAAATATAGAATAGCCACCAATTCATATTTTAGGTCAAATATCAAATATCATACTTAAAAGCTCATGTTTTTGCAACTGAAAACCCCACCTTTGGATTAGTTCGTTTTTTACTCTGAACATCTGTAGTGAATGAGCACTGAGAAGGTGTTTTCTGCCCCATAGTCTTTAATTTAATTTTCCATACCAATTAGCTATGTCACTGGAAAATCATATATATGAGTATATGATATTCATAAAAGTCTTGTTGGCCTGCCATTTACGTTGAAGGCCTTAATATTGTTTTCTGTCCTTGGGGGCACATGATGCTGGTTATAAATATACACTGATAGCTCATGCAGCAAAGGATGCAACTGCTTAAGATTACAAAGCAGTTGATGCCTGTTTAACAATCAAAACAGAAAAAGAATGAAGTTTAAATGTACAGTCTGGTATTGGTGATTTTGTCTAAATCTGTTCTACAGAGAATGTAGCTGACCCTGAAACTGTTTTAAAGTATACTCCCTCTAGTGTTCATTATACAGCAGTAAATAAATACTAAAAACCCCAATAATGGGAATTTAGTTACAGAAAAATGTATAGCTTTATTGTAGAGTTATTGAGGCCACATGCTGCTCATATGACCATTCATTATTTTTATTTTTCGTAGTTGCTGTCTTATTCAAGGCTATTTATTCCATTGAAAAGCATTTTGTTCACAGAAAGGACAAAAAATTACAATGCGGCTAAAAAGATTACATGCTAACAATAACTTACATTTAAACTGCTTTAATTGTTTAATAAACATCTAAGTATACATATATGTGGTGTGGACTAAAAAGGATAAACAGCACAATACCACAATGTGAATGTGTTCTTGCCACAGCTTTACCTCAGAGAAAATATATTTATAGCACCAGACACCAATATTTAGATGTTTTTTGTTTTATGAAGCCAGAAACTGTTGAGTTCTGCTACACCTGTCAATTCAGAAATGGCAGTGATATTATGGATGAAAATATAGCTCAAGTTATGCAAGATCTGCTTTATGTTATTTGGCACAGACTATTTTTTTTTTATTAAAATGTTGGTATTTATCCTCCAAATATATACATATGCATATTTACTTTAAACAGTAATGGATTTAATGGTTTTCACAATGTGTTTGTAATTGCAATCATTATTGAAATCAGCATTACAAAAACATTTATTTGGTTTTGCACTGATCTCGCCACAAAGCTCACACCTGCCCTGATACCCTTCCCATCTCCATATGGACAGTTATGTTTAAAAAACATAACTGTTTATGTTTAAAAAACATAACTGACCGTAAGCCAGGGCAGGATTTAGTTATACCGTAACTTCATCATGATCAGAACCACTATCGATTACGTAACTCTTATTATCAGACATGGCCTTTCCAATAAATGTCATAACATTGTTCTCCAAGATATCTCATATAATGACATCATGTATTTGCTTGTAATGTTTAAAAAATTTAAGATAAGATACCCTGATCATTAGACATATACAGTAAAAATTACTTATAGACTAATTAAGTCCAAGAATAATCAACTTTGGCACAATTGACAAATACTGAGAGCAATTGTCAAAGCAGTCACATTTATTTGCCTTTTTTAAATACATTTGCTAAGCAACCAGTTGTGCTAGTAGTTGGCTTTGATAGGATTTAACATGGAATTTCCACAATGTTTACTAAAAAATAAATACAAGAAAAACTATTCAAACTGCTCAAAAATACAGAAGTTGGAACTTCATGTTAACTTTGATATCAAATATTTTGTTTTGTTCTTTTTTACAAAAAAGTCAACAACCTTTGCAACAATTTTAAAAGTTATATGTACACATTTGTACAAAATATCAAATGGTTACCACAGGCATGATAAGACGTTTTTTTCAATAAAATGTAAATGCATATAGTACCATCATCAATTATAATGGCCATTGTTTTTTATGTTTGTAATGTATATGATTATGTTAAAAAAACTCTTTTTAACACATACACCTATACACATATACTGTAGCCTTTGGCAAAAACATCTTATACACCCAGAGTATGAGCCATGAAGAATACTACTAGGCAGTTCCAGGGGACATTCTATAAATAGTCCCAGGTACAGCAACAGAGACAGGAAAACTTCACAAATCTATTTAATCAGTGCAATAGTCCCTACAGTAAGCTGTATTGATATAGTTGGAATGGTGGTTCACAAACATGACATATTGTAGACCCTGTGAAAGTAAAAGGCTAAACAGACTTTGTGTGGTATAGTAAAAAAATAAAATAAAATCAACATTTCATGAGTGGTCTCAAGTTGCAAGGATAGTTATGGGAATCATCCATTTGTGGTAATTATAAAGCAACATTTACAGTGTACCTAGGGCATAGCTGCACATGTAGTGTCATTAAAAGATACCCATGGATATACAATATATACAGACACAACAATATCAAGTTTGCATAGTGGCTGTCAATAGATTGTTATTTAATGAGTAGCCTGTATCTCCAAAGCTCAGGGTTAAAACTAAAACTCTTATGAAGCTTATGATTATTTAATACATGTTTTAATGAAAATAATTAGCTGCTTTTCCCATCTCACCTCTTTAACCAGTGTTTTAAATAATAGTGTTACACATCTTTTTAAACAATATATCTCAATATAATAGGTTATTAAAATAATGTACAGCCTACTTTCACCATGAGAATTCATATTCAGGTGTAATCCAAATGATAGAGGATAGTTATCTTCTCTCTCACTCGCTTTACAATATTATTCGGAATTTAGTAAAAAAATATATATACAGTATGTCTAAGATGATGCATAGAGATAATTGAATCATGCTGTAAATTTTTTTTTAAAAGGGGCTAAAATTGATTTGCTTTGAAATTGAAAATGCCAGGTCTGCTTTTCCCAGAATACCAACATATCAGCCCTAAAGTAAACATCCGTGGCAGATTCTATAACCTTCCTTATGCAAACATGTTAATTGCATGATCCCATATCACACATTGTATCATCCTTTTGACCAAATGAAATAACACATATCTTATCCTCTCATCTACATTACACTTGCCCCTTTCAATATTTCTAAAACACATCAGGCAACAAACCAGAAATGACCTTATTTCTACTTTACCAGTCACCGTTCTCTGCCCATCATGTATTTGTTGTACTTCCTGTCTATCCATTTTAACACCATTTCCCATTGTCATGTTAGTTCTTTGTTTTGCCATTTCAAACAGGACATTCAAATCAAGGTTCAAGTGATTTAAAAACATCACATCAAAGTGATCTTGAAATGGTATAATTTCTTGTGTTCATTGTATACTTGAAATGGAGCACATAAGAAAGGTGAGCCCATTACATACAACAAATTAACACATTAAGACTGCTGCAGCTTATTGCTCTTCTGTCACAGTGTTTGTTCAGAAATCAATTTCATCAAATTAAAAAAGATACAAAATTATCAAACAGCTTGTGTATATTCCACGTACAAATACAAATGGTGTACCTAGAGGTATTCACAGAATACATGCAGGAAATATATTGCTCATTCTTTCCAAGTTGTCCAAAATAAAACTTTCTGACACTATAAGAAAAAGCTGAAGAAAAAAAGTGTTAACAGGCTAGCATAGTGTTACATCATAGGACATGCATGATGTCTAGGGGCAGGTGAATAAAGGTCAGATAGGACTCTGAGCAACATTTGAGCTAATTTGCCTTTGACCTTTAAAATTATTATTTTTTCAAACCTCCAAACCTGCAATGCCATTCTTCAAAGATATATCATCTTTACGCCATAATTTAATTGATTAGCATGTGAGAATCAAATAGTAACAGTTTTAACAAATCATTGAGGAGACCATATTTTAAATAAGTTGCAGCGCAAGAAACTATTCCAAATGTACTGTGCATGTAGATACAGTATATAGATATTTTTACAATCGCTAAATTCAAGCATCTAACAAGTGTTCAAAACGGTAATGTTTTGAGGCAAATGAGAGAATGTTACAATATGCTGGCCAGTGACAAAGAAGAAAATAGTAAAAGGACATTTTATATTTTCTTTGGAACTGCATTTTTGTTTATGGCCTGCACGGAATGCTGTAAACTTAAATTGTATTGTAATGATCTAGTACCCTGTTCCTGATACAGTAAGTGTTAATTTAATGAGAGTCATAATATAAACCAATAAAAACGTTTTCAACTTTCATAAAAATCTCAATATAAAACTTATGTTACTACCATTTCTTGTCCTGAATCATTCAGATTGTAAACGCAATCTTAATTTAAGTGTAAAACCCTGCTGTTGTGTTCCGGTCAAATTTGATTGATTTGAAAGTTTTCTCTTTGAAAAATGTGGAAAATGTAATCTGATTGTCATATCATGTCTTACCATGACTTTGTCCACACAAAGCATCTGAACACACCAAATACATTTAGCTAATTTGCATTATACTGTACATTTTGGGTGTTTTATTTACTATGTTCCCGGTCAAAAATGACCAGTCATTAGAAATGAATGGGTGAGACAACATTAAAATATACAGTATATATATGCCAATACTGTATTAGAACAGTTACTAATGTAATATGTGTAATGTAATGGAACATTTCCAGTAATAGAGGAATTTACACTATTGTACTAACTTTTTGAAAGATGCTATAGGAATAAGTAATAGCATCAAATGACATAAAACTGTTTAAATAATTACCAGTTTTATTCATCAGCTATGTATTACCAGTGTGCATGGAAATATTGAACTAGATAATAGTAACTAATGAATAAATACTAGTATCTAATGAATAGTTACTAGTAAAACACAAATAGATCCTAGTAACTATTCGTAATTACATAATTCGTTAATGAGGTCTACCGGGAACACCAAAATAATAAATAAGTGTTAAGTTAATTAGCTAATTCATTATTTAATTTACTTTAATTAAATTACTTTAGTTTACTACCAAGTAAATAAGAAACAAACACAACAGTAGGGTTTAATGAATATTGGCTCCTGGTCAGGAACTGTATGGACTTTCCTGGATAATTTATTGAAGTTTCCATACCATTTATATTTTAAACTGGGCCATATGCTTTTTGATTGCTATAAATATTAAAGGCTGCATATCATTCTAATTTCCACGTCATTTTATACAGACAATTGTTTCCCCATTGGGCCAAATAATAATAATCAATTTTCTGCACCATAATTTGGCTATCTGAATATATATGAGATAAACTAGAATTGTACGATAGGCGACCATTAAATCTAAAACCTGCTGACTGTTCACAGTTCCTAGGTGTTGGTGTGGGGGTGGGGGAGCATTCTAGGTAGCACCAGAGCCCTACGATGAACGCTCATCATGCGGACTTCCATCCGAGTTCTCCGTCTCTCCTTCGGAGATAGCCTGCATGTGTGCTGTGTAAAGTCTGTTCCGGACACCGTAGCGGCTGCTGCTGGCTGGCGGAGGGATGCGGGAGCGGCCCTGTCTGGACGCAGCAGGTGAGTACGCCTTGGGGGAGAAGCCTTCAGCGTTGGCTTTGGGGAGGCCACTGGTGAGCTGGTCAGGAGATGACTGCTGCTGCAGCGGAGAGAGGGGCTCCTCAGCCTGCATGGGGCTCTCCGTCAGGAGGTCTGCTGGACTTTTCGGAGTGACGGGGCTTTTGAGGATTTCCGTAGCGGACATGCGGTAGCTAGTGTCGGAGCGGCTGCCCTTTTTAAGCAGCAGCAGTTTGAACTCCTCGTTGGACGTGCTGGACTTCTTGACGTTCCTGTAGATGGGCCCCGGGACCTTGTGCAGGCCTGTGGTCGCTGCAGGGGAGGCCGGGCTCAGGGCCGGGCTCGGGGCCGGGCTCGGGGCCGGGCTCGGGGCCGGGCTCAGGGCCGGGCTCTGGGAGGTGATGGGGCTGCCAGCTGAACCATTTCCTGATGCAGCACAGAGGCGGTTCCTCATATTCAACTCAGAGGAATCCTTTCTGCCCAACACTTTCCTCTTAGACCTGAAAACAGTCAAATGCATTGCTGTGTTAAATTCTACAGATACTAGATTATATTGATTTCATTTTAGTAGAGCAGTCCAACAATTTACACAGTTAACCTTTATACAGTTTTGTTTGTGTGTGTGTGTGTGTGTGTGTGTGTGTGTGTGTGTGTGTGTGTGTGTGGGGGGGGGGGGGGGGGGGGGA
>JAODTR010017537.1:0-50552 GCA_025399935.1 Amblyopsis rosae
GAGGCATGTTTAAAAAGGGACTTTTTGAAATGTTCTCTTGCTGAGCAACTTCAACAACTGTTGCAGTCAGCCAAATGTTTCCCACTTTCCAGAATGGTCTTAATTCTCTAAAGGTTTCACTTTAGAAATTCAATGATGACAAAAATAATATCAAAAATGAAAAGAAAATTAACAGACAATTTATGACGAGCTAAAGTTTTGACTTTATAAATTCAACAATGACAAAAATAATATTAAACTAAAGAAAGTTATCGTATAATGGTCTAAATGTTTCACTTTAGAACATGGTCAATGCATTATATAAAAAGAATATATATATATATATATATATATATATATGAAAAACGAAACACTAACCAGCCTATAGTCTAATAAACAATTGTTTAATTACAATTAAACAACCACTGTATTTGACAAATATGTGTTGGGAATTTATATAGTAATGTTTGCTATTAACTAATACACATTTATATTTGTAAATCGCTGTATATGTGCTTAATTCAATAAAATAATAAGACTGAGAATATCCTGTTTTGTGTGTGCTTACTAAGTAGGGGATGGGAGGGTTTTCTTATATGATACTAACAAAAGTTAGTCTCAGATTTTCATAGCAGGCGCTACAACCTGTAATCTGCTGGCCGTTCATAAAACTGTACCCTCCTCCGGGCGCTCATCTGCATGTGTATGGAGAGCGCACAAAAGCAACGCACGCTCGGCTGTCAAATCCAGCGGTCCGCTCAGAGCGTCTATTATGTGAACGGCAGATGTCCCGGTAGCCACGATGCGCCATCTGCCGTTTTCGGGAGGTGGGGGTTGCCCTGGGGGAGTGGGTGCACTTTCAGAGCCAGAGGGGCTCGGTTTGGGCCGGTTATAAAGGGGTCCTGCTAGTCAGAGTCCTGCCAGCAGCTGTTGCCTATTCGCTTGCCATCCCTATGAAACTTCGACTTCAACAAAAGCGGTTGCAAGCAGAGTTAGGCATTGTTATAGTGCAGCTGCTGTCTGCTTGCACAATGAAATACAGCAGACATGTCATATTGTGTGCATTTTATTAAATATTGCATTAGGCTTACCATTGATAAGCCTATTGAAAATAAATGTAAAAAGTGAAGCATCAGTGTAGATGCTAAAAAAAAGCAGTCAATTAGATTAGAAGAACAAATACAGACCATATTTTTAACACTGTACAGTGACCTTTTTCCATTATGTATTTCACATGTAATGTAGGCCTATAGGCCCAGACCCATAGATCAATCATAAAAGATTTATACCAAAATAGGCCACACATTAAAATACTATAGCCTATTTGCATAGTTGTAATGAGGCACATAATAGGCTATTAAGAGATACAGCCTATAGAAATCCAAAAGTTACATTAAAAAAAGGACATAATAACAAATAATTTGTTGTAAATACATTCAAACTTTCTTTGTCCCTAAGGTCAAGCATTTTTTAAATGTGCATAAAGCAAAGTGGTGCGGGTGTGTAGTGTGCGTGTGTGTGCGTGTGTATGTGTGTGTGTGTGAGTGTATAGTGTGTAGTGTGTATGTGTGTGTGTGTGAGTGTATAGTGTGTAGTGTGTATGTGTGTGTGTGTGTGTGTGTGTGTGTGTGTGTGTGGTGCGCTATGACAGGACACACAACTTGGAGGTGTGCCTGAGGCCCCTGTAGGCTCGGAGCCCCTCCCTCTTGTGGTCCCGAATCATTCCGCCGACCACGGGCACCGTGTCGCAGCCCCTCCTCTTCTGGGCCCGGTGCAGCAGGATGCGGTAGACCCCCCCCAGGGGGCTACGGCTGTCCTTGTTCCTGAGGTGCTCCCGGGCGAAGCCCAGCTCCACCAGTGCGGCGTTCACCTCCTCCTCCGCCTCCTCCTCCTCCGTTCACCATGAAGAACAGCAGGACGCCCATAGCCCACACGTCCACGGGGGGGCCCCAGGTAGCACTTGTCCCTGAAGAGCTCGGGGGTGGCGTAGGGCGGGGAGCCGCAGAAGGTGTCCAGTATGGCGCTGAGGCTGGAGATGCGCCGGCTGAAGCCAAAGTCTGCGACCTTCACGCAGCCGCCGCTGGTGAACAGGACGTTTTCCGCCTTCAGGTCCTGGGGATGATGTTGTTGATGTGCTGCACACACCAACGTATTGTCATATGTTAGCATCTGTGACCACGTGGCTAACGCTGCTGCATGTTAGCACCTGGGACCACATGGCTAACGCTGCTGCAGGCTAGCATCTGTAGCCACATGGCTAACGCTGCTGCAGGCTAGCATCTGTGGCCACATGGATAATGCCGCTACAGGTGTTGCCACAACACAGCTCAGTCAGACAGAGCTGTCACTTTTTTAACACTGTACAGTGACCTTTCTCCATTATGTATTTCACATGTATTGTAGGCCTATGCCTCTATATTGTATAGGCTACAGGAAACATACCCACATATCAAATTTACCTTGAAGTGTGTGGTTGTCTTGAAGTGTGCACTATGACCATTACCATTCATTGCTGCTGCTCGGACTGCATCTTTATCAAATTAACTTGGATAAAACTTTGAACGCATGGAAGAGAATACCATAGGGGCCATTTAAACATGATAAACTGATATGTGGTGTCTGGTTCCGTACTCTGTCTGTACTAACCAGATATTTGATGGCAGCGAGGATCTGGGCGAAGGTGATCTTGCTGGTGAGGTCGGACAGCTTGCCCTCACCGCAGACCCTGGTGTGTGTGGTAATAGATCAAGGAATAACAAAACGTGATTTGTATAAAATATAAATATATTTAAAAATTATAATAATACTGCATACTTAAAGCCTACAAATATGTTATTTTAAGCTTAAAGCCATTTTAACATGCATAGGACAACTCTCAAAACACAGAATTTCAATTCGTATTAGTATTGTTTTATGAAGTTACAATGGACAACATGACAACCTAAACTAAATTAAACTGATTTCTCACTCGCTGCCACTGACAAAGCAAGAGCTGCAGTGTAAAACTGTAGGCTTACTGTATGTAGTGACGTTTGCTGAATGTCAAAATATGACTGAAAGAGTGCAGTTGCATCCCATGACCAGGTGGGGTCGCCAACAGCCATGTAATCTCAAGCAGCACGGCGCTTTACCTACAGTACAATATGTATTGTGTGGCCAGTTGAAAATCTCCCCTACCTTTGGTGAGGGCGTGGAATGCCATTTTGACCCGGGAGAAGGTCCCGGAGCCTATCTCTCCTCGGACCTTGTAGAAGCCCACCCTACGGCCTATAACCAGCTCCATGACGGTCTTCTTGTCTTTGCACATCTCCGTGGTGAGCTTCTGCAGAGGGGTGGTGTGCAACAGGAGGTCTCCGTCCTCTTCCTCGGGGGTGCCGTCAGAGCTGTCTGACAGGCTGCGGTGGAGCCTGGGTCTTGTACCCTGACCCCTTGTCATAACTATGCAGCCCTGGAGATCACATATCACCTTCACAAACAAAGCAAACATGTTCTTTACAGTAAACAGTGAGCACAGTGTGACCACTGACACCATTTAAAGGTGTTCAACTGTTCAATGGATGTCAAAGCGCCCCCAACCTCAAATATCTGCTGCATATAGTATATGCTTGAAACACAGGCTTGCAAGTGCCTCTAGCCTAGGGGGATGGGTAGATACAAGTGTCAGCCAGTGTCAGCAGTATAATGATCTATGATAGTGTGCTGAAAGAACACATTTGGAAAAGTTGCATTTTAATTGACTTACCAAGTCTCCTGTTTCTTGCTGTGCATCCAGATATGGCCACGAGAGTGCACGGATAGCAAGAATCGAGTGCTCTATCGGTCCATGAGGACTAGATTCTCTTCAGTGGCATAATGAAGGAAGATACAGTGACTTGTGTCCGTAGGGTCCATTCTCCTGAGCAGGTAATATTGCTGGCTAAGCACCTGGAAGACAGCTCTTTGCTAGCTGCAAAGTCACCGCCAACAGAAAGCAAGGCTTGTCCCAGGCCACGCCCCACCCATCCCTATCAATGACTGCCTCCTTCTCTATCACAGATTATGGATTAAGGTTGTGTCATGTAATGTAATCCTATCTATATTTAGGGATGCCTCAATCCCTGCAAGTGGTTAACATCATTGTGTGCTAGCAATATGAGGCCTATAAGCATAACAGGCTACTGTCATTATTATAGTTGTCCTGTGTGTGTGGTATCATGTAATATGGAATAACAACTATCTGTATCTGTGTTGTGCCAGGTTGGTCTTGTAGTCGTGCGGTGATCTGTGGTGAAGATCAGACATTATGCAACATAATTAGCCAATGTCCTCATAGAGATTAGGTACACAAATGCTTATTGGAGACTGGGAGAGAGATTAGAAAGGCGAAGCCAATTGGCTGAGAAGCCTGTGAGAGCACTGTGAGTGCACAACATGACACACTAGTCACTCATGAAAAATATATACCTTTATATAGAGATGGCACAGTATGGCATAAGTGCAAAACATGGAATTAAACTAGTACTACTTGTGTAGTTTAGTTCATCTTTTTGAATTGTTGACTAAATTAGATTATTTATTTTGGAGTAAATCAAGCAGATAACTATAGAGTTTACAGGTGTATACATTGCTGCATAGGATATCAATAAACTGTTACTGTAAACTGTAAAGCGTTGTTATTGTAATAAAATAGACTAAAGTAATTAGAACTGGTTTCCTATCTGCTATGCTATTCCCCTACAACTTAGATATTCCTTCAGTTAAACATATGGTTGACGTGGGATGCGATGTGTTTGGCCAACTAGTAGAGTTCTGTGAACGGGATACACTTTGAAGTTGTCCTACTCATTAAGCAGCTTCTGCTTGCTTTAGCTTCCAAATGTTTAGTGTAGTTCAGATCTCTGATTGGATTTAGGCCTATGATAGAATCATTGCATCATTGCATGTTTAAATTGTGTGCGCGTATGTGGTGGGGGTTTGTCTTAAATACCTTAATAACTTCATTCATATCTAATTCACATTCTATGAAAGTATTAAAAGGAAGCCAATACACAATGTTGTGTTTATACAGCTGTCCTGTAATAAGAAAAAATATAGCATATAGCTAGTACAAGTCAAAGATCTATGCTAAATTCAAATAGGAGACAAATAACATCCTTTAAACTTAAAACATCTAAAACTATCAGGCTCATGTCAAACTTAGAGGTGTTCTATAAACCCAAAAGATGATAGACACCACAGACAAAGACTGACATAGATACAGTATGAACGTGCAGTTTTAGGATTGGCAGCCTCCCCGTGACAGCTAAATCTTCTTTCTCTTATTGTATTTGTCACTGGGGCAATACACATGATGCTGCTCCAAGTCTTTGATTCTCTGACGCAGACCTTCAATCTCTCGGTTCTTCTCTTCCTGGAAGAACTGCAGCTTCTGACAACACAAGCAGAGATGATCTATGCGACACTCTGATACCGATACACACACACTTTATAACAAAATTCAGCCACCCCTCCCCGCCCACACACTAATGTACACAGACAAACACTTTATTATGGCAATCAATCATGCATACTGGTAACTAAGGCTCATAGTAATTCATACCTAAATACACTTCAACAGTTTTCCTTTTCATTCATTCGTTAGTGAACCTGTATGTTACAGTAGTAAAGGTGCTATGTGGATCTGAGCAGACTAACCTCATGTTATACATATTTATTAACAGTGGACTAATAGAGTGGATTACCCTCTTGAAGATGTTCTGGGGCAAAACGCTTGAGTCCTGCTGGTGCTGTTGTCGACTCCTCTGTGCTGTACTCTGAACCTTGGCCAGTTTCACCCCGAACTGACAACACACCGCAGGATTCAGTTAAGGCCTGTCTGAGCAACTGATGTACAGTGTCTGTAGCAGTAGGCAGCGCAGCATTAAGCCAGCGTGCTTTATGACAGCTTGCTGTATATGAGGTGAAGGTCACCCCTGAGCAGGTGTTTCGTTGTTATTTCTCTCTCCTCACATTTTCTGCACAGCACTGATGTTATGCTGGGCCCACGAGCATGCACGACAACATCCACCTTCTATAAGTGAGCTGCTCCAATTTACACATAGGCCAAAACCTGCCACTTGTAATCCAGAGCAGTAGTTCTCTAGCCTGGCTCCGCCCGACTATTGCTCTCAGCTCAATTTCTCTTCGCTGAGATTATAGTCTGGAAACACTGTTCTCATTAGTGTTTGCTCAGCCACCCTCCTGGCGGTCAAATCAGCGTGGGTTAATGAGATGACGATGAAGTCAAGGGTGCTTTGAAACGGTGGCAGAGCTAGATGAGGCGATGAAAACAGTTGTAGCAACGCCTGTTGGTTCAGCGCTGTCCAATGGTTTCAATATTAACCAGTGGTCTACGCCCGGTAGGAGGATACGACTGTTAACATTTCCCAATGGAGCGTGGCCAGACCTTATTGTGAATATGGTCTGATTACACCAGGGCCAGGCTAGTAGTTAGGTATAGTCAGCTATTGCAAGCTAACTGTAAGCTAGCACACGTTCTGTCAAATTCATCAAATATCTCCTCGAACTTTGATATTTAACCGTTCTCTGTGCGTGTTGAAAAAATAATCAGATACGTCTACACAGCCCAGGCTCCGAAAACATAAACAAAGTGGCGAACACTGCAGAACTATGCTTTGCACATTTTGAAGTGTGAAACGGCCACGGAGGGAAATTGTTTTGATTTGAGCTGGAAGTTAGCAAGCGTTCTCGAGAAAGACTGACCCTGCCTTTAAGTCTTTACCTCCATCTGTAACTTCAACAGCTCATTCTGCCTCTCCTTCTCCTGGTTACTCAGACTCCTCCTCATCTCCTCCAGCTCCAGATCCTTACTCTCCAGGTATCTCTCCAGCTCTGACTCCCTGGCCGCTCCTGTGAAGAAGAAAAACAATGCTGTCAAGTGTATTGGCTGTGCCTGAGAACGCACATACACAGACCTTTAGCTAACATGTTTGGGTATATTACACTCCACTAAAACTAACAAATATGAACTCATTTCATACCCTATTAGTATTACTGCAGGTGTGACCAGTGTACAGCATCTTAAACGCTTTGAAACTTATGTTTTTCACAGATTGTTTTGTTGATTTTATATTTTCTATATGTTTACATAGTCGTATATTTGAATGACTATTCTTGTTGTTTGTTTGTTTGTTTGTGTGATTTATAATGTATACTGTGTATGAAATGCACCATATAAAATACTTTTACTTAGGTATATGCATGTTTAAAAAAAATGAAGAGCGTGTCAAGATCTGCATAAATAAATACATTTCTATACATGCTGATTGTGTGCATACACCCTAGTCTAGTGGCAGAGGCTGCTGAACAACCCCATTGTCCTCTGATTGACATATTACTTTGCTTGTGGATGTCCTCCACCTGGCGTCTGCACTCTTCTCTTAAAGTCTCTAGCGCCCTCTTGTGGCTCTCCTCTGCTACTGTTATTGAAGTAGCCATTCTCTGCAATTCAGCTTTGTGAGCCTGACATCACAAAGGCCACAAAAATAACAGAGGGGATGGATTATAAATACAAGTAAACAAACAACAGAGAAAATGTAATGATGTATCTATAGAATTTTCTATTTATGTTCTATGTTTTACATTTACAATATATTTACACTATTACATCTCCACCAATGTGCAGTAGTCTCTTAATTTTTTTCTGTCACTATTTCTCTCAACAATGAACATCAAATGAACACCACTACTACTACTACTACTACTACTACTACTACTACTACTACTATCAATGAAAAACACATTTTGTTCTCATTCCCAAGTCAGTAAGAACCCTGCAGATATTATGCACAAAAGACACCTGGTCTTGGGTTCATAGTTTATATTTCAGACATAAATTTTACTCAAATTTGGTAATTCAGTCAGTGTAGTCCAATCACAAAGTAACCCTCACCTCTGCAGTTCTGTCTTGCTGTAATGTCAGGTCAGCCAGACCTTCTTTCAACTTCTCATTCTCCACTGTAAACATTTATTTTGAGATTATGTTTCTGTGACAGTTAGGGAAATCTTAATTAGGATCAAAGGCTTAGGCTATACCAAAGGATTAACTAACAATATGAACAGGACATTTTACCTCTGAGGTGAGACTGTTGTTGCAGAGATTCTTGGAGTGCGTTAACTGATGTCACAATTGTGTCTCTCTCTGCAGTAGTCCAGAAGAATCCAAAAGTATGTGGAATCATGTGGAACAGATTGCATGCATGCACCAATTTAGTCTTATTAAAAGCACATCAAGAAACATCAATATCATTATTTTGAGGTAATAGTGACGCCAGTTTGTTTGGGTAATTAAATAGACACAAACGTGGTAAATAAATGTAGTAATGATAATCTAAAATGACTCTAGGCCCAAAGGTAGAAAATTACCAATAATTCTCATTTGGAACATTAGAGTGTAGTTTGATCAAATTATCAGCAGGGGGAACCAAAGGCTGAAATACACAGAGATACACGTTCAAAAAATAATATTTTACCCTCAATGAAAAACTTCTCTTTGGAGAGCGCAAACTTTATAACTCTCTGGAGGTTATCCAGCTCCATTTCCAGAATATTGTTTTTTCCAGTAAGCTCTCTAATTTTCTTTGTGACAGAAAAGATTGAAGACAAACAGGAATAGCAGGTTAAACAGTAGTACCGTAGTATACATTGCTAGCTACAATTATCGAACAATTGGTGTACCAATTGTTATGAGGTAGGTTAGGCTATATTCATTCGCCGATAGCCAGGTAACCAACAACGTTACCTTTTCAACAGCAACGAAATGTTCAATTAGCCTGTCAAGATTAATACAGCTTGAATTTGCCATCTCTGTACGACTTTTTTAAAATCCGTATACAACATTACACTCAAGTTAAAATGTCATGCAGGGCAGCCCAATATGAGCCCCACTAGCCACTAGTAAAATACTATCCTATCCCGCGAAATTACGATTCCTGACCCGCCCTATTCTGCCTCTGATTGGGTAAATTATGTCTGGCAGATGATCATCTGGTTAAATGAGTGATTACGGTAAAATAGTAGACACAATATAGTAAATATGAATGTTCGTGGTGGTTAGTGGTGCAATTTAGTGGTTAGTTTACTTATGGTAATAGAAGTTGAGCATCAATATCAGATGTATTAGGGGTGGGTGGATGTCATAGGGGGGTAATACAATATATCAAGGATGCATAAAGTTTATTTTTTGTAACAATATACAATTTGAATAATTCACATTCAACGGCAGTATAAATTCTACGACGTCATCTGATGACAACCAAGTCCACTAGGCCTGCTATTCACATGCACTGTTAGAAGTAGGCATATATGGACAAACAGTAAACAAAAACAGTATTAGAACCAATGAGCATTTCTTAGAATGCTAAAAAATAAAAACATAATGTACAATGTATCATGTATATTATCTGTCTAGTCAGCTGATACAGTAGCTGTTCACAGTTGAGTACATAATGTAAACAAGTCATTATGAAAGGATAATACTGTCTCTTACACTGCTGAGCTACAGTGCAAGCATACTGTAGTTTAGATCGCATACATTCTACAAGATATAAAACAACCCTCAACCAGGGATCTTTTGCAAAACTGTGTGTGCATATTGAGAAGTAATGAGAGGTGCTGTTGTTACAACCCCAGCAATTTAGCATAAGGAAATTATGGGGTTTTATTTTGACTAAATCATTTTCGGAACACAATGTTGTTCATGTGTGCTAATATTACTGCAAAAGCAATATACTTTGCATTGAACGTGATTTATGTACTTTGTTTTTGATTCATGGCTGTAGAGTTGTTTTTTTATTTATATTGCAAAAATGTACAAAACATTCCCAATTAAACCTAGCCCTCCTTCAATGTAATGTTCCATTTGAAGATAATGCTCCCTTTTCATCCCTGTGATTACAGCATAACCAGTGCATTATCGATTTAGGCTGTGATGTCTCCCAAAAGGTCTGGGGTCAAATAAGCTCCTGGTGCAGGCAAGGCCTTAGCCACGACAGGCTGCATGGCAGATGTTGGGTCCGACGTCAGCATGAGGCTATTTAGCTTGTCCACCCCTTCTACCATGGTGTAGACCGGGGCGAGAGCTGCTGCTTCAGGAGGCCTCTGATAATCCCCCATGTGTTGGGACGCCTCCGGGCTTGACTCGTCTCTCTGACAGGGTTCACAGCTTTCCCCTGCGCATGACCTTGGACTCACCTTCCCCGCGTCTAGCTCCGAGGCGTATCCTCCGCTGTCTGTGTTTACCACCAGGAGATGGAGACTGCCCTTTGCCTCCCCTTTCTCCTGACCTAGGTCAACGTCTCCACGGGCGATCTTCTCCGCCTCGTCCCGGTCCTCCGGTGCAAGCAGCACCTCTCCGGATGCTCTCATCTCCGTGACCTGGGCGTATAGGTCCCGCCTGCCCGGGACTACCCATGGGCACTCCCCAGGGGGCATGGTCTGGACAGGGAAGCCCAGGTTGGAGGGCACGCGTGGGGCACTGCGGCTGGCCTGGTGGAGGGGCTGGAAATGGGAATGTTCCGGATCGCAGGGGAGATCGGGGTCACAGCAGCTGGCGCGGCCCGAGTCGTCGTCCCTGAAGCCGATGGAGAGCGGGGAACAGTTGGAGGACGGGGAGCGGTCGATCAGGCTGTCTGTGTCCAGGTCTGTCAGTCTGTCGCTGGGCTCCTCGATGTCCAGGTCGATGAATTCCACCCAGGAGTCACTGTTGTAAAGCTCTGGCCTCAAGTCAGGATGGGCGCCCAGCACAGACATCAGCTCTGACAGCTTGCCTTTCTGGAAGAAAGCAAGACATGACAGACATGCTCAAAATTTTATATTTAAAACAACATACATATTTAGTCGCATTTCTGCCCAGAACGTTATAATAATTGTTATTTATTTGATCAGTTTTACACCCATGCATAACTAATTGTTATACTGTATATTTGTACTGTACGCTTGTGTATTTTATATAATGTAATCAAAACATGTCAAAAGTAAATGGTGTGTGCTCAGTTTGAGCTTTAGCAAAGGATGTTGATCAGGACCCAGAACATAAAGCCCAAGCTGTTTTCACTCATAACACTCCCAAAGTATTGTGTAATAGCATCAGGGTTCACAGGACTTGCTTTGCATGACTCTAAACCAAGCATGGTTACAAAATAAGGAATTCAAACTAAATATCCACATTAATACATGTGAACTTGTTCAACAAATGCTTAAGCAGATAACCTACGCTTTTGAATTAATTATTAATCCTAATTATTAATTAATAATGGAAATACCTTTAACATCTCTGGGTCAATTCCTTTGATTTTTGGTCCAGGAATTGGAGGCAGAAGAATAACCATCAACCTAAAGAAAGCACAGAAGAATACTTATTTCCATTTGAATTAATAGCACAATGCATTTAAGTCATGCAATAGACATATTTGTATAGTGCAAATACTTCTCCTTATCAGTACATTCAATATTATTCATAGTGTAGTGTAAGATAAAGTCTTTTTAAAATGTATTTTTGTACTTTTGTTGCTGGGAGACAACCAGCATGAGGATGCTGATCAAACACAAGACAGCAAAGACCAACAGGATGATGACAGGAAATCTGGAAGCTGGAGAGATCAAATACAAACAAAACCAACAATGATGAATGAGCGTCATAGGGCCATAGTACGTCATACGGAACATAGTGTACCCCCAATGTAAAATGACCTCTTACCTCTGGAAGGGATGATTATGGATTCGCTGAACTCTCCAAAGCTTTTGGAAGCCAGCATTTTGCACCTCACCCGGACTTCATGCTCAATATTAGTTGGCAGCCCGTAAATTGTACGCTCTTGAGATTTCTCAAGGCCAACCTGTGATGTAGAAAGGTTCTGAGTCTTAATGGCCCATTGCACTACAATTAACCATAACTTAATTCTCGTTTCTTAAAACAAACCTTTACTATCAACAGTTCTAAATATGACGTAAGTTGTTAATACACTGCAGACACTAAGCATAGTATAACGTTCAAACTGGAGCTGTAATGCTCCAAACAGCCACTCACTGCTTTCCAGAGGGTTGCGTTGACCTCTCGGTACTGAACTTCATACAGTAGTGTCATCCAACCCATCTCCACATCTGCAGACTGGGGAGGCTCCCAGTTCAGCAGAATGTCAAAGACTGTCCCAGTCAGACCCACATTCAGAAGTGTCCAGTTAAGCCCAACTGGAGGATCCGGTTTCACTGAAATATGTAATACCATATATTTGTTATGTACCACATTTGACCACAACACGTGTCACACAGCTGTGGAAAGAAGCTGTGGAAGAATGCTTGCTGTTCTCACCAATGTCTTCAATGTAGAAGGAATCTTCCTCATAGACGACGTCTTGATTTCTGGAGCGTAACTGGACACTATAATATGTCCATATGGTTGTGTAGTTCTCATTGAAGATGCATTCACCGTGCCTCTCACTGCTGTAATGAGGGCACTCGTCCCAGTCTTTAGGAGGGGTAAAGTTTGGTCTGAGACAAGGACAAAGACAACATGGGGTCTAACGAGGGTTTGCATGCAGGAACAGGAGCTGAATCTCAATGCACAGGTACACATGCCTTCCATTGGATCTATTTAACGTTTACATTAAAGCACACTTCGTATATAAAACACAGTAGCACACATTGGCTTATCAGGGTTACTACAAAATAGATAAACAAATAAATAAATAAAGGCTATACGAGAGAGAGAGAGAGAGAGAGAGAGAAACAGAACCTCAAATGCACAAAGTACAGTAAGGCAACTGGTGAAGATGTGATATTGCTGTGAAGAATGCTCTGCTAAGCAGCAAGGCCCCTCACTTCTTATTCATGTAGAACAAGCGGAGATCGCCTGTCTCTGTGAGGTTCTGGAATGTTCCGACATTCCATCTGCAGCGGAAAGTCTCCATGTTTGCAGAAAAGCATCCTGTTAGATGGGGGCGTTTTTGATCGCGGCGGACTATAATTGGAAACAGACAGAGAGGGGGAGAGAGAGAGAGCGAGAGAGAGAGAGATATTGACAAGATTAATATCCTAGCCTGTTTTATTGCTGTAACAAAATGCCTATTTATACGTGCTGGACCTCATGTCAATCTAATCTCTTTGGAAGGGTGTGTAAGGTGCACTTCAGGGCAAGCTTAACGAGTGCAACCTAACACCTGAGGAACTGCGGGAGAGATAGCTGGGCTTTCCTGGAAGTCTCTTGATGTTTCATCAGATGTTAGCCGGAGCTGGTGTTTGCGCCAATACAACTTTCGTGGAACCCATTTATTTGTCCTCAGAAATTAGCTGGATTCTGCTCTGCTCCGCTGGTTGCATAAACACAGGGCGCACAGTGCATGTTTTGTAATCGGCTATAAGGACATTTTGTTTGTGTTTTTTTCTATTCTTTAGTACTGCTGTGGCAAAACTGCAACGTACTGTGTAGCTGTTACTACAATCTATATCGGCGCTGTCGCAGGCCGGTCGCAGGCAGCGGAGGAAAGCCGAATAATCCGTCTTGCTTTATGACACCAATTACTGTGCACATTAGCCCGTGCGAACAAGACCTTTTACTGTATCATATTAAATAATTGTTAACTGCAGGCTATCCACATTCTCATTAATGATCATTCTCATTAATGATCATCCATCTGCAGCCACCGTGTACTGTAGTGGGCACAGATGGTGTCACTCAGTCCCTCCCTTGGCCCTTGGCTGGAGGGGAGGAATGAACAACACCAGGCTGAGTACTGAGAAGTGTGGGTACAAGATGCATCCATTGCAGCTGTGAGGCTGTGTGTTTAGAGATAGTGGATACCTCTGACCTGCTTAGCAGCGCTATGAGGGGGTGGCAAAGAGTTAAAAATATCCTGTTTACGTTCCCGACTCCTCCTTGTGCTCAACTCAGGATTAAAGGAAAAAATACATTGGATACCCGGCTATGCCTAGTATCGTGACAGATGAGAAGGCAGGTGGTTTTGTCAGAGTGAGTGACAGGAAGGTTCACACCATGTGTCACCGTATGGCAGGGGTCTGCAAACTTCTGTAGGCCTACTGTAAGTGTGGGAAACTCTTGCAAATGTAAATGTAGTCTGTATAATAATAACATACTGTATTATCGACAACATATAGGATACATTAAAGATGTTATTGTATCGTAAACTCGATGGACGACACCCATGGTTTGAACAACGTGCTGTGCTGGCTCTGGCTGTCGCCATCTTTGCAGGACCTAACACCCTACCCATTATAATGGGATACATGTATGTATCGTATATTTGTAGGTGATTAGTTATAAAAACAATATTCACCCCCCGTACAGTTGTCATGAGTCATGAATGGTGAAACAAGATATATAGAAACCAAAACCGGTTTTTGAAACAGGATGCAAACATGTTTATTTTACATTTTTAACATGGGCGTCTCTAGGGATCGACTCTCTGTTGCAGATAGCCTCAAGTGGCCATTTGAGGAACTGCATACTTTGGCACTTCCACATTGTATTAATTTCTCGGCACCGGAGGTTCCTCCTTGGTTACAACCAAAAACACTACAAATATTTTACAATTATCAATGTAAAAAACAATTACATAATAATCCCAATACTCATCTCATCATCATTTTGCAACCTTTCGTGGGGGGAGGGGTCCTGACCCCAACTTTAATGGACTGCTAGGCTATATGTCTTATATGATAACAGAGTGTTATTCCAAAGTAATCTTTCAGATTGTACTGTAGATGTATGTTTGCTAGTTGGGTTGGGTACAAACTAACCTTCTTTTTGTGAAAATGCTTTTATGTCAAAGAAATTGGTGGTGTTTGCTTAGCGTCTGCCAAGCTAAGTTCACCTCTAGAGTAAGTAAACATGTGAGCAGGAGATATCAAGGCCATTGTGCACACAGCTGCAAACTCAACAAAAACTCACTTAATATAGCAATTTTCAATACATGCATTCTCATACAAGGTTATACTTCATGAGTTGAACTGAGAAAATCTCACAGTCAACATGTTTACAGCACACTCTTTCCCAGAGCAAAAACAATATGCAGCCCACTTCTGGAACAAACAAAACAGCCTCCTTGTTTTGATTAGCGCAACTGCATTTCCTTTTAGCTGAAATTTAAAGAGAGCTGCAGATCAAAACAGTGAATCTGTGAACAAATTAATTGTTAATATAACATTCATTAGCGTGTGAATCCTTGTGTTATAACATGTGTTTTGGGTGAAAACCCATTAATGCTCCCTTTGAGCGTAGAGGACAAACCATTATTTATAGTCACTTGTTCCAACAGCATTAATCAGTGCACTCTCAGGGAGGGGGGTCAGGGGTATTCTTTAGCCATTTCCTTCCTTGACACAAGTCCGGAGCACTCACATCGGTGATTTTAGTTCTGTTCTACTGCTCTGAATAAACACCCTATTAATGTTACATCATGTTATGACAAGACAGAGGCTATCCTGTAGCACAGTACAGGAAAACAAATACATCATCACATTCAGTACTGCTGTCAATATCAATACTGGACGCATATGGATTCACGTCATGGTCTTATCACAAAAACCTAGACCCTTGCACTGATGAAAGGACAAATGGATTCCTCTTTGGCTAATTGAAAGCACTAACTATACTGTAACTCAAACTTTTCAGCTCACGACCCCCCAAAATAACAGTGCCAGAGACTCGCGACCCCCACTAGCCCCAGAGGTGGAATAACAGCCATATTATTATTTCATAGTATTTTAATACATTAAAGTAATGTATAAACTGTACTACTAACAATTATTGCTCTACTATGCCATTTAAAAAAAAAAAAAAAAAATTCATTTCTGAAAATCATCTTGTGACCCCCTCCTCTGTGTCTCGTGACCCCCCTGGATGTCCCAACCCCCAGTTTGAGAACCACTGCTGTAACTAACAAACTGAATATTACGTGACTTACAAAAAGCATTCTTAATACTGCCAAGGATTCTCTTGGGTTTTAATCTGGCAAACCAACTCTGCTAGACAATGGCAACACACAGAATCTAAGCAGTCCACTCCTGTTAAGAACCCTTAAAGCTTTAGGTAGGAAAACAGAATACTTTGAAACATCAGAAGTAGCTACGACCTACACACAAAAATGTACCCAGAGTAGCACAGGATGTCAATATGCATGCAACTTTTTAATTAGCGAATTGGATTACTGCCATCTGTGAAGCACACAAATGTTTGTGTATATGCAAATAAACAGCGTACTGAATGCCAATGAGTGGCTGCTTACAGTGGAAGTGTGGTAGGCGACTAGACAGTTTCCCATTGTTCAGCAGCACTCCAGAGTACCGCTCTCGCTGCTCTCTCCAATTCCTAGAAAAGCACTTCACTAGAAATCTATGGGCTGCTTTCTGCGGAGGGCTCTGTGGGTTTTGTAATAGAGGTCTAGAGGTCCGCCTAAATCCCGAGACAGCGTTGTAACTAAGTGACTGTAAATATTTGTAATCCCTGGTTGAAATATTCCTGTGGTCGATAAAAATGTGTGTTCGGCTCGTGCTCTGGCATTTGATTTGATGTTGTTCCATATTCAATTATGTAATGCAAGTAATACAATACAAATCCTGCATGCAAACATGTTTTCGATTTATCTCTGTCACAGTTTATGTTTCTTTCTATGGAAGAGTGGAACCTCCGGTCTCCAAGCAATCAAATGCATCAGTTACCGTACATCTCATACAGTCAACTCCTAAATACAGTAGAGTACATAGACAACAGTAAGTGTTACCTTGCTCAGAGGCCAACTGCTGTGCTGAAGCAACCAGGATGTGGACGATGAAGATCACAGTAAAGACAGCAGCCATGGTGCTCTGCTGCAGAGGGAACATACGGTGAATGTCAGTCGTCGCGGTTAACCTCATCACACAACCCCTGCCCACTACCACCATGGCAGGGAGGCGCTACTGACCACTCCTTCAAGAAAGAATTTATCTTACAGCTCAAATTCTCCCAAACAACACCAGTCTGAAGGAATGATGTTACAAGGTCATAGCACTGGCATGGTTAACAATAGCTCTGTTGTCTTATGTTTAGAGTACAATCTCTACATATGTTTTAATGATTGTCAAACTAACTGAATTGACTGTTTTGTTCTACTTGTAAAGTATTGTTCTAATATTAAATGTGTAGGGTGAATGTGTAATAATTGTGGCTATTAATTTTGAAATGGTGCTATTATTATTATTGTTATTTTGAATATGGTCCAACAAGTCATTACAACTGAGATAACACTTTGCCTATCCTGACACTAGTAACTAGTCTTGTAACTGCATAGTCAATTGAAATTAGAGACAATTTCTGCTACTTTTAAATATTTAAACATATTCACACATGTTCACACATCATCTGATTTCATCATTATCTGTTCTAGCTGTACAAAGGTAGACAGATGCCCCATGCTCATTAGGACCAATGGGAGGGTTCATGCTGTGGACAAAACTGGTCAAACATTCTCTATTTTTTATCCTCAATGTATTTGTATAAGGGACGTCGTACAACATTCAGTAACCTCAAAAGAGAGGAAATATGCTTGTTACGTTTTAAGATATAATTTCCGTCTGGGGTCCCTGTCTTGTAATTAAAGGCTGCTGTTCATAATGCTTTCCTGTCCCCATGGGAAGAAAGAATTGCCTTATGTACTTGACCTTAGAAGCAGTGGGCAGCCATTTGCCCTCAGAGACCATATTCAGCTCTTAAGGAAGGGCCTTGCTGACTGACAGCATTACACTAATGTGTGGGCCTTTTTGTGGTGTAGTGTGTTCACACAGGCACACAGAAAATCACAGTTTACATTTACAGGATCTCACCACAATACACAAGACAAAGACAATATTTTGCTTTGTATTCTTCCATTGTAACTGCCCCTTGATAGTGGGATGCAGTTGTATTTAAAATGTTATTTGTTTCTTTTGCACAATACAATGTATTGTGGCCTACTGCCTACATTTTGTGTATTACATTACTACAATGTTGACTGAGAATGGATATATTATCTTACATTGGGATAGTATGGTTATTAGGCTATGCCCTTGGTTCATACTCCACCATTGACCCACCAGCAAACCCACACACAAACACTTCCAGTTAAAATCTGAACAAGGGTTCATATGCCTCAACACACTCAACATTCGCAAGCACACACAATACACATAGGCTGCAATTATTATTATTATTATTATTATTATTATTATTATTATTATTATTATTATTATCTATAGCTACAGTGCAGTTGACCAGCCTATATTGCCTATAATTTCCTCAACATTCTAATACTGTTTCTCTGACTGTTTCTCTGATAAGAAGCAAGGTTACATCCCTATATTATATTCATTTTTATCATTTCAATAAACGATTTATGATGTCAGTGTTGTCGGCTATACTGTTAGCTAAATAGCAGTCCCGTCAAGGTAAGCAGAAAACGCGCACATAATGACAAATCGTGGAAACTTACCTCTTAAGTTCAAAATCCTAAATATCAGGCTTTGCAGCAACTGTATTGGATTAAAGCTCCTAAGATTTAACTAAACCTAATGTGCACGGATGAAAGCGACTATTGCTTTGTTCTGGCAAATCTGGTCTGCACCGTAGGCTATACGTCCACATACAACCACATCTGCTGCAGGAGCCGGGCTGTTTACGCGGTGATGTCTGCGACTGTGTGATCAACAGTAAACCCCCTCCCCCTGTTACACACACACACACACACACACACACACACACTAGAGCTTAGGGCGACATCTGTCGGTTATTTGGGATATGTATTTGGAACGATTCTCAGAATTCGAGGAATCTTGCGATGCCTGTTTGTTGGAAGATATGTTTAGAGGGCAGGGGTTAGACCTAGTTGGTGTCGTGTCTGACAGACCAGTGCCAAACAGTCCACATGACAGGCTAGGTCTACTCTACACTACCGGTCAAAAGTTTTAGAACACCCTAATTTTTCCAGTTTATTATTGAAATTCAAGCAGTTCAAGTCCAATGAATAGTTTGAAATGGTACAAAGTGGTGGACTGCCAGAGGTGAAAAAAATGATAAGGTTACCCAAAACTGAAAAATAATTTACATTTCAGAACAGTATTGAATTGCAGATGTTGCTGCTATAAAAATGGAAGGAAAAAATAAATTAACAATGGAAGAGAGACAGACCATTAAAAATGTGGGTCTTTCCTACAGAGAAATGGCCAAGAAGGTCAAGGTGTCAAGGAGTACAGTCTCCTTCGCCATCAAAAGGCACTCAGAAACTGGGGGAAACTCAGGAAGGAAGAGGTCTGGCAGACCCAAAGCCACAACAGAATCAGAAGAAAAGTTTCTGAGAGTCAACAGCTTGAGTGATAGACGGTTCACAGGACAACAGCTGCAGTTTAATTGTGGTCGTAATAAGCAAGTCTCTGCAGTTTGACAGGTCGAGATGCAGCAAGAAAGCCATTGCTAAGACATCCAAATAATAAAAAGAGTCTTTCCTGAGCCATGAAACACCACCAATGTACTACTGAACACTGGAAGAAGGTGTTATGGACTGATTAATCAAAATGTGAAAACTTCGGTTCATTGTGCAGGATTTTTGTACCGATTAGGCGAAAGGATGGTTCCTCAGTGTGTGACATCAACTATCAAACATGGAGAAGAAAGCGTTATGGTCTGGGGCTGTTGCTGGATCCAGGGTTGGTGACTTGTACAGAGTGAGAGGCACCCTGAACCAAAATGACTACAACAGCATTCTGCAGGGCCATGCAGTACACTCTGGAAAAGGTGACTAGTTGGTGAGGGGTTCATCCTACAGCAAGCTAATGACTCAAAACATAAGTCCAAGCTATGCCAGAACTACCTTATGAAAGAAGAACAAGATGGTAAGCTTATAAAACATGGCCAGCACAGTCACCAGATTTGAACCCCATTGAGCTGGTTTGGGATGAATATTACAGAAGAGGGAAAGCAAAGCAACCTATATGAGTGATGTATGGGAACTTCTGCTACAGAGTTAGGAATACATTTCTGAAGAATATTTGATTTCCATTGTAGAAAGAACGCCACAAGTGTGTTTAGCTGATATATCTGCTAAAAGTGGCTACTTTGAAGAGTCCAAAGTTTAGAATACATATACGTTTATAAATTGATTTCATGATTTTTTTTAACTTCAATTGTTTATTTGTTCAATGCTTTCATTTCAGAGTACCATGACACATTTAACTGCATGAATTCCAATTAAAACCTGGAAGAATTGTGGTGTTCTAAAACTTTTGACCAGTAATGTATGTGCATACCACAAATATCTAGTATCTAGGCTATACTGGTTACATGCAGACTGCCCCCCCTGAATCCATTAACCCTGCAGTGAACCCACAGCAAGCAAACTGTTCCAGTCAAAGATGTGCAATTACAACACAGCCCACGCTGAACAGTCAACCGGTGTTACGGTTTACAGTAAGTGGTGACCATGTTAACTGGCGATTTTTCCAGATGCGGCGTAGGCGTAGCGTGTGACTCTATGGCTCAGATTTATCTTGTAGCTGACTGTGTTGATGCCTGTTCGAAACACCGCAAACATGTTAAAGTTGTCATTCGTATTTGTCTCATGATCGCGTTTAATGTTTGCAAATGCTACAACACGTGAAACAGTAGGAGTCGTTTGTTGACACCGCAGCTCGAATGTAGTTGATCGTATTTTTCTTTGACAGAGTGGAGTGCGCACAGGTTAATTTGTGAATGTGATACATCAGTACCATCGGTCATGTTTTATATGCTTCATATTATTTTATGATTAATCCCTCCCAACATCAAATGCTTAACATAAACAACACAACATATGTAACGAACAATAAACGAGGTTTCCTCATGTTAACACGGGGAACAAATTAAAATAGGCTACAATATGCAATGCAAGCTCTAGGTAGTCTTAAAGTACAGGAGCCAAACTGGAGTGTCCCATTATTGACATTGGAGGAACGACAACAGTAGACTAATGAGTTATTAAATTAATAATTTTATTATAAAGTGTATAGCCCTTAAATACTCCCTTTGTGGAGGGATGGCCAACATACACTGTGTTATCACATGCCTGCAGGTGGTGCACTCAATCTGAAAAGGGAACAACTACACATTTTCAATAGACTGGGAGTTCACCCAGTGACGTTAGGTAACCTATACAAGGTGGAAGCCAGTCTTCCAGCCAAGTGTCAGTCTGAGCCCCTGAGCTCCCCACAAGTCCAACACAGCTGGGAGGTCATCTGTATAATATGATACAGGCATTTTTGTAGTCATTATTAGAGACACATAATTAAAGTATACCTGGTATAACTGCATACCTGTGTCATTCAAAAAGGACATTGTCCATGGTTTTTGGCCTTTTATACAGAAATTAGGTAAAACGACTTCAGGATGTTTACTTAGTTCTAATTACAAGCAATAAAGGCAGTTTTTATGGTAAATATATGTTAGTTTTTTTAATTTGTTGTTTAGGAAATTATATAATATAATACTGCCCAATTAATATTTCAGTTAATTATGATATTTTGGCCCTTTTGTCTCTAATTCAAATTCAAAGTTGCCAAGGATCATCTGAGAAATTCACAGGAACAGCTGAAGGGAGCAAGAATATGTGAGAGGATGAATGATATGCAGGATTTGTCTTTCCTTCAGTCACAGTACAGTAGTCAAGATACTGTAAGACTAGAGCTTGCATTGCATATTGAACTTGAATATGTGCACCGTGTTAACATGTGGAAACGTAGTTTGCGTTTGTTACACCACATCTGCTGTGTTGCCTATGTACATTATTTGTTTTTGGTAGGAGTAAATTATCAAATAATAATGTATGAAGCATTGTGAAACGACCGATGGTACAGATGTATCACAAGTTAATCTGCGCGCTGCTCTGCTAAAGATAGAAACGATCAACTGCGTTCAAGCTGCGGTGTCAACAAACAACTCCGACTGTTTCACGTGTTGCAGCAGTAGTAGTACAAATATTAAAGACGATCATGACATAAATATGATTGACAACATGATCATTTAACGATTTATTTACGTTTGCGGTGTTTCGAACAGGCATCGACACAGTCACCTACACTATCATTCCAGGCCATGGATTCACACGCCACGCCTACGCCACATCTGGAAATATCACCGGATCTCAGTTAACATCTGTTAGGATTCAGTGGTAAGAGCGTTAAGATTGGACCAGTGGGATATCTGTTCCTGTCTTAGGCCTACGTTATATGGAATGCGAGTAGCCAGTATTCAGTAGCAGCCATACTGTTATTAATGAGGTTTCTCTGTTAATTTATATTTGATAATGGTACAGTATATGGTAGACCTCTGTGGCCCTGTGATTGGGTCCCAAATTGTAATGGCTGCTTGCGGAGGTGACTGATCTTAACAATGACATTAATGTGTCTTCTATATGCTTGGAGGCACGGTCTAGACTTTGTTTTGCCATTGGTTTCTGGACTGCACTGTAGGCCTTTGTCAATGGTAGCTACTGCAGCACCTCACAAATAGGCCTGAATTTTGTTAATCTTCTCCACTGTAGGCCTACTATAGGCTATGCTACAAATGTATACATACTCCAAAGCATTTTTACTAAATTTTATACATTTTATTTGGCTTGCCTGAAAGTAAAACATATAAAGTATGCTTTAACACAAACATGCATGTTCTCGACTGTGTCAAGTGTGTGTCTGTGCGCGTACGTGCCTGCATGAGTGCATATGCGTGTGTATGTCTGTGTGTGTGTGTGTGTGTGTTTACACAATGTAGACAAAGAAACAATTGTGATTCAGTTGAGGACTGACATTGCCTGTGTACGATAGTGTTGATTCGGCTCCTGAATGACCCGGAATGACCCCTCTGAAAAAAACACTTGTTGCACAATGCACAACATTGTCCCCAGTTTCCTAACAAATCCTCCTAGCTACCCTGCCAGAGTTGGATTTCAATATACAACTGTTCCAATGTTCAACTGGGAAAACACTCATTCATGTAGCCTATGCCAAGAACAATTTTAATGATTTAATGTGTTGGCCATCAATTTGTCTTTAAGGAACAGCTGTACATGTCCGCTATGTGTAATTTCCTGAACACTGGATCATGTTAAGCATCCGCTCTGTACCAGTTATAAGACACTGAGTGTTACGATGTAGAAGCAGATTCCCAGGACCGTCACTGATATGGACATTGTGAAGGTAGATTACCTTTAGAACAGCCATTCACTAAGCTATTACAATGTAGTTAACAGCAGCACCTTTATGCCAAATCATTATTTGATGTTTGATTATCACATGTATATAGGTTACCATTTTATGTGTGTGTATGTTTCTCTGTCCCTCGTGTTGCTTCTAGATGGATGTGGCTGTAGCTCTGTCACTAGGACTAATCTTTCTTCATCCAGTCTTGTAAGTAAACATACTCATTCACTTTAACACACATTATCAGTGGCAAATATCTAATGATGCACATGTCTATTATTTAGATGTAACATACTGTGTCAGCTCTTTTAAGGCGTTATTCCAAATAATCCTTAAGGATTCCAAAACTTTTTTTTTTATGGTTAATTCCTTGCACCTGTACCTTTCCTCACAAATCCGAGAGTGTAGGCTCACTCTTATCCTGCTAACAGGCCTACCGTCAAGTCAACCATTCAACAGCATTAAGATGCCACTGGATGCAGTGGATTTTAAACTCTGCCAATTCTTCTCAGCTGTCAGCAGCCTGTGAGCTGTAGATGGGGTCCTTATGGAGCTTGGTCTGAGTGTGACGCCTGCTCCCAGACAATGGTAGTGTATCACAGTGCTACAGTAGATGCTACAGTATGTCTCTATTATGTCTTCAACTGAGTGAACGCTGTATTGTTCTGGTCAGGTACGCACCCGCCATGTGGACGTGTATTCCCAATATGGAGGTGCGCCCTGTTCAGGGGAGGCCTCTCAAACACAGCTGTGTGTGCCACTGAAACAATGCCCGTTGGAAGACGGCTGCGGAGACAGATTTCGCTGCACCTCGGGTGAGGGAATGTTGTCCAGTACAGATACAGTGTTGTGACAAGGTTAACCAGTTCAGGATAACACAACTGTTTGATACAAGGTGAAAGACATACAGTACAGTCCACTGACAACCGATGCCTTTAAATTAACACCAGCTTGTATCAGTATTAAGGAAACAGACCCAGAGGCGAACACAACACACTCGCAGACTCGTAAAAAGTGTAATTGTTTATGTATACATATTACTTTATGTACAGAATTAATACATAATATATAGATACTGTAAATATGGAATTGGTATCCAAAACAAAATGATATAAAAGTAAGAATATAGGCATTTTACTCAAACATGTTTATCTACCTACTACAGTAGCCTAACTTGTCCCTAAATAGAATATAAGAATGCAATGCAATATGTTTAAACATGTCATTTAAGACATTGAACATGAAATCCTCTATTCTAATAATAGGGGATTCGGTCTGATGCAATGTTATTGTTTAATCAGCCAATTCATTCCAATGTGTAGGTCAGTGTATCAACATGTATCTGGTGTGTAATGGAGACCAGGACTGTAAAGATGGCCTGGATGAGAGGGGTTGTGCCGTAGATAGGAGACGCCCTGTCTGTGACATCGACAAAACCCCGCCCAACTCTGAATTCACAGGCCGAGGGTAAGTAAAGTGAAATTCCAATGGTTTCTTCCACCTTTTAACCCCAAGTGTGTTTTTGAGGAAGTTTGTCCTTGCTCAAAAAAGCAAAGGGTGTGTTGTTTGTTTAAATGTGAAATGTGGGTCTATATATGATTTAGGGATTATGGTTAGGTATATTACAGTATATACCAGCCACTATGGTATATACAGTATCCCTCTCCTTCTCATAAACCAAATTATATTGACTTGTTGCTTATACATTGGGTAGTGTAAGTGGTCTGTCCTGCTGACCAGGGCTCAAGACCGGTTTCCCTGGATTAAGAGGCAGATGCCTTAGCAAGAAGTTAAGCACTTGGGCTCTAGTGTCTGTTGCTGTAGAGCGTCCTTGAGCTGTTGTAGAGTATGGTTTAACTGTCCTGCGCTAACAGTTGACTCTCACCCCCTAAACTTCCCCGTTTTGGCACCAGTGTAACCGGTCTAGATTAAGAGTTAGACGCACGTTTTAGCCAAAGGGCTTTAGTGTTTCTTTAGTGTCTCCCTCTTAATCCGGGGGAAGGGAGCTGGCGTCCCGGTCGGTCACAGTAGCACACTGCTGTGCTCATTCTCTGCACTGTGATGGAATACAGAATGTTGTGTGTTTCAGGTATGATGTGTTAACAGGAAAGCTCAGAGATGGGGTTATTAACACGCTGAGCTTTGGAGGCCAGTGCAGGAAGGTGTTCAGTGGAGATCACAAGGTCTATTACAGGCTCCCACAAAGTGTCCTCAGATACAACTTTGAGGTAAGGCAGAAATAATTTAGTTCGTAAGGGTTCATGGCATTTGATACAGTTTTTGTGCAACAAGGTAATACACACTACATAGGTCTTAATCTCTAAAAAAAACTTATACTGTTTTATCAGAAATGACAATGCTATAGTCTTGGCATTATCATATTATATTGCGGTACATTGCCATTGTTCTAATAGCGGAGATGTTTACAGAATGTGATTTACACTCACAGGTAACTGCAGACAATGAGGAGACCGATGAATCCTATCAAAGCTCCTGGTCATACATGCAGCACCTCCAGGCCAATGCATTGTTTGTACATGACCGGCGCACTTTCCACACAGAGCTCAAAAACAGCAAGGTGACTCAGCAACTTTACTATATAATAGGTTGCAGTGGCCTGTATAACTATAAATAATATATGTTTCATACTATTCATGCCTAAAAAAAGCAGTATATAATGTTTTCCTGACTACAAACACATGAGCACGTGTGAAACCACAGGAAATTATCTCAGTCTGTCCCTCTGTTGTGTCCAGGCTCACAGGCTTTTGATCCTGAAGAGCAATGTGGAGCTGGCCCAGTTTCAGAACTCTGCCCCACAGTACCTCCCCTTGGCAGAGGGCTTCTGGAAGGCCCTGTCCTCCCTTTCCCTCACATACGACTACTTCGCCTACAGCCAGGTGCTGCGGACCTATGGGACACACTATCTGTCGGAAGGCAGTCTGGGAGGACAGTACCAAGCCTTGCTGGAGTTTGACCGCCAGGCTATGGAGTCAAGCAGTGAGTAGTCTGGAGGGATGTGCGCGTGGTAAATAAGCACATAAACACACATAAACATTGCTTGAAGGTTCCACTTGGCGACCGCAGTTGAAAAACTGTGATTCTTTTTGGTTGGTTGAGAAGAGCAATACTAATATGAACCATAAGTGAATATTGTACCATTAAATTCTTCTTATTCTACTTATTATGACATTTTTCTTAACGTAAATATATCCTTAGTGATAAGGCTATTTAAAGGACAAATGTATTGCAATGAAAAACTAGAATTTCTTTATGAGATATATATATATATTTTAATAAATGTTTTATTATTTAATTATCTTAATTTTGTATCCATTTGCATACGGCCATTGTCATTGTTGTCACTGCAAATGATTTCCTTCTTGTTTGTGTCCATAGGTACAGCAGATACAGAGTACCAAAGGTGTTGGAGAAAGGTAAAGCGTCGTTTATTCAGGAAGAAAGTCACAACCACTTGCGAGAGAATGATTTCATCATTATCCAATAGAGATGGTAAAATTTTATTATATTGGTAATAATACAGTAGTATATTATTATGAAAAAAGTGAAATGTTACATACTGTGTATATAATATAAAGTATATAAAGTAACATTCAAATAAAATAAGGAAAATAGCCTGTGCTGAAAATGAATAAGATGTATCTGCAAACGGTGTAAAATATCGTCAGCGAGCAACACCACCATAGTCCACGTCAAGACTAAGCTCATGGGAGGGAACCCAGCATTCATCGGTGCTCTGAGTGTGCTGGATGTGGACCACCCAGAAACTAACAGAGACAACTATGACTCCTGGGCGTCCTCCGTCAAAGACTTCCCTGACGTTGTTAATCAAAAGGTACATCTACATTACAATGTCTAGTAATGCATGGATTACTAGACATTGACAGTGAGTTGCGATTATTTATTTTTTATAATTTTTTTGCCATATTTGGCATATTTTTATATGGCAAAAAAAAATCAATACCCCAATTGAGAGGGGGGAGGCATTTACAAAATGTGAAATTTACTGAACAACGATAAATATAATATTCAAATGAGTAAAGCGAATTTTCTATGCCAGCTGCGGCCTCTATATGAGCTAGTGAAGGAGGTACAATGTGCTGGTCTGAAGAAGCTCCATCTGAAGAGAGCCACAGAGGAGTACATGGCGGAGGAACACCCGTGTCACTGTCGGCCCTGCCAGAACAACGGACAGCCCCTCCTGACGGGAACACAGTGTTCCTGTGTCTGTAAGCCTGGGACTTCTGGACTGGCTTGTGAGAGGGGCACTCCCATTGGAGAGCAGCCAGGTTAGAAACATACACGCTCAGGAGATAGGCAGGCGTCTCACAGAATTGTTATCTAGCTAGTATGAATATGTTATTTATAAATATCTGATAAGTGTGGTCTACAAAGAGCCAGCCAAGGACCTTGATCACCTAAGGGCATTTATCACCTATGATATTTAGATAACATAATAACCTAATAATACATAATACCTGTCATGCAAATATTGTCTGCAGTACATCATAATAATCATTGTTACCCTTGTCGAAATTGTTTTAATACCAAGAATAGGGCAATTTATAAAAGGTGACTGATATGTTTCTGTACGTCCCAGGAAAGGAAACAGTAAAATATTTTTTTATTTACAACAAATACTATTTGTCATATAGGGGTGGTTCATGGCAGCTGGACCTGCTGGTCTTCTTGGGCTGCCTGTTCTGGAGGTCAAAGGTCAAGAACACGCAGCTGCACTAACCCTGCTCCTAGACGGGGAGGCCTACAATGCTCTGGGCTGGCATTGGAACGTAAGCCTTGTGAGGAACCAGATATCCAGCATTTACAGTAAGCATACACACACACTCAATACTGACTATATTAGCATATTATTTACTTTATTATTTAGATTTACAGTCAGATTCAAATCGTATATAGTTTAGATAGAAGCAAAATATTATGTCTACATTATTCTCTCTCTCTCTGTCCAGGATGAGAGAACCTCATTGCTTCAATCTGACTTTAACCCCACCCGAAACATGTGGCCCACCCCCAGACCTCATAAATGGGTTTATTCTAGTAAGAAAAACTTCTGTAACCGATAACAGTTGTGAAAAATCAGTAGTAGTTTACTCCAGGGCTATTCAACTCCGGTGCTGGAGGGCCGCACCCTGCATTTGTTATATCTCTCCTTGCTCCAACACACCTGATTCAAATAAACGGGTCGTTATCAGCCTTCTAACAACCTTGAATCAGGTGTGTTAGAGCAGGGACAGATCTAAAACATGGAGGGTGCGGCCCTCCAGGTCCGAGTGGAATAGCCCTGGTTTACTTTATCTAACCTTAACATTCTTTCATGTTTGATGAGCTTTTTGATGTATTTTTAAGCACCCCAGAGACGTCTACCACGTAGGCAGTATGGTGGAGTACTCCTGCAAAGATGGTTACCACCTGAGTAGAGTGTCTGTAGCTGAATGTATTGAGACCAAGCAGTGGAAGATGGGAGTGGTTACCTGCAGATGTAAGCGCCCGCACGCCACCACAACACTGCATGTGTTTTGGTGGCTGTTACGACCTGGCTCAAGGGTCGTAAACTAAACATAACCCAAATCTCCAAGCGAATATACACTAACACAATAACATACAACGAGGTGTGAGTGTCTGTAGGTGTATGTACTGAATATATGAACAAGCTAAGCTAAACTAAGACACAAACCAAACAACAAGCGGCATGTGTGGTGCCAGGAGGGTCAGAGACAACAGGAGATGTGCTGCAGACATTCCTATATAGGCTACTCTGGAATAGGCACAGGTGCACTTCATTAACTAATTAGGCCCTTTTATCTAGCCAATAAGGAGGTAACAATCACAGGCCTGTTAAAACAAGCATGGCCGTCACATAGCCAACACAAACCGTACCCATTGTGTTTGTGTGCACCAGCCTTGCATTGGTGAGCGAGTCTGATTCTAGGCTACTCTTTCCTAAATCCAGATGCAAGCTGCCCTGCACCTCTTCTTAACGGAAACGTCAATGGCGCCCCCGCCAAAGTGGCTTACGATATCGGGGAGCGCATTCTTCTGTCCTGCCCCCTGGGAGCCTCGCTGGAGGGGGGGGTGTCAGAGGTGATGTGCAGCTCCAGTCTCCAGTGGTCCCCATCTCCAGAGACCGTGACCTGCCGAGAAGGTGGAGTGACCCAGTCAATACTGTCAGTACTGACTGGCTAATATTAGTTAGCCTGCACGGTAAACATGGACACTGGGGGGCAGAGTGATGAAGGTCCCGGCTCCGCTCTTAAATACAAGATTACTGTATACGTGTGTGTGTCTAATCGAGCTGTCAGTTTTAATGTACTGTAATATAAGCACAATGTTGTGCATCGCCCTTGAAAGCAATATGTTGATTATTACAGGCAAAGCAATGGACTACTGCTCAGATAAAGTTCAAAATGTTTACACAAAGTTGAGTTTGTAATGAGGATGTCTGAGCAGCACCAATCCCTCTTTTGATGCTGTAACCATCCCAAATGTATGCATGACCATTGTATGTCTTCTGCGTCTCTAGCAGAGCCAAAAGTGTCCACACCCCTAACTATTCTAAACTGCAAGCCATGGGAGACTATAGCAAAGAATAAGTGTGTGTGCAAAAAGTCATCCGATTGCCAGTAAGTAAACAATTTTCAACATGGTTTTAATCTAACCAAATCACTGTTCAATCATATTAAGCCATGCCATCATCTGTCCTGTTTCAAAGGCCATCGTTGCAGTTATGTGCCAAATTTGGCCCGTCTCGAACCCGCCGATTGGGCGTGTGCCAGCTACATGAACTGCGGTGTATGGGCAGGGGCTTCACCTTGACTGCTGACAGTGATTGTGCTTGGCCGACAAAGACAGTAACTTCCTGCCAAAACTGCAATCAGTGGGAATTCTGTAACCGTAAGTATAGCCTATATTACGGGCCTAAATTGACATAGGTTAGTGTTAATATATGTCTTAGTGTTAGTACAGTAGATAAGATAAAATAATATACAGGGTACAAACGAACATGTAAAATATAATGCCTTTACATATTATTTGTAATTGTCTGTGTGTGTGTGTGTGTGTGTTTTAATATCCTTAGTACATTATGAATTTGCAAGTAAAATCTGTACATTTTATTTCATATGATTATATAATTTATACATTTCAGTGTCAACAGGCATGTGCCAATGCCGAAACATTGCACAATGTGCTGAAGACATCACCCACTTATGTGTCACTCAGGACAACAGTGGTATTGCCATGACGATGACAGAATGTGAGGTGGGGGCAAGGAAATGTGCTGGTGAGCAGGTCAAGGTGATTGACATTGAGGCCTGCCAGAATTAGAAGTATTGTAGTTTAACCAGCCATGCAGTGTGTATAGATGCCTTGACTGAAAAACACTTTTATTGTGTTATTTGATATAGCACAACTCAAGATGCTTCATTTTTATATTTATATGAAAGACACTTGTGAGTATATTATGCCAGGTTGTTCTAATGATTTGAATTTAAACATTGATAGGTATTTTTACAATATACATTTAGTACTATGCAGAATAAAATAAAAACTGTGTGTATAGTGTGACCACTAATGATAAGTGAAAAATGTCCAAACTACAAATTGTTTACATGCTTTTATTAAAAATACTGAATGATATATATTTGATAATGCATACAGTATCATTATTGAAACACATTCTGTAATAATCTTTTCATGTTTTTTCACGTTAAAGTATACCTGAATAAACCATACTGTATTTTTCAATGACTACTATTGTTTACTGTATTGGTGAGAGGGACCATTAACTATTAATACCAGTGTTAATGGGACACCTGTGCTATTATATAGCAGAAGTCATTCACAGCGACCTTCATGAACAATCTCAAGGTCATACTTCAGACATACAAGGGCAGCCATAGCACAGAGGCTCATGCTTCTAGTCCTCTGGGTACGAATCGTCTTCACACATAACATGTGTTCTTCACCACCAGGACAATCTCTCACGGATTTACATTCACACTGTTTGGATGCTGAGGAGAAATACAGATACAAACATACATGTGCCATTCAGCAGAGAAGTGGATATTAACTGCAACTGTGAGTCACAAGGGCTTTCAGTTGAAACTGGTGGCACAGTTAAGAAACAATATTATATATATATTTCTATGAAAGAACCATGTGTGAACATACTTCAGTAATGTTTACAGTTGTATAAAGTGAAGTGAATTACTAAAACATGTCATATTACTTGCAAATGCCTATAGATGTTTAAAGCAGTGTGACACATCTGATAAGGGCATTTGAGTGGTTTTAGATACAAATAAATTAAAAAGGTATACTAACCAGAACAGGTCTCCCATTCAAAGCATGTGTCAATGTCACAAGGCTTTTGAACAGAGCTGCTGGAGGCCATCTTGGCTCTAAACCTGGCCCATTCCACTTTGGTCTCATTACATGAACCCTTGCTTACAAAGAAGATTGGGTCACCGTGGCAACGTCCGGCTTGAAAGGAGCAAATGGACATTGGCACAGAGACATCGACGTCTACATTTAGGATGCAGAGTTCTTGTTGATATGAACTGCAAAAAATATAATTACCACTCAATTATTGTAATTTTAATTACACTTATTATTGCATTATTCTCTTGTGAAATGTATCATGTATTCTACAGCTACTAATAATAACAATAATAGAAATAACAATTGCACATACAGACAGCTCTCTCGTTCAATACAGACGCATTGAGAGCCCTGACGTTTCATTCCTGGACCACACCGGCTCTCAGATACAAAAGGGTTTTCTTGACAGACACATAAAACAAATAGAAATCAGGACCTCAGCAGAAAAGCACATGCAATCCTTTCATTATTCATGCAATACTACTTCCTAACATACCATCGGTGCAGCGCAGGTCCGTGGGTAATGCTGGCTCCCAGGTAAGCCTTTCGCTACACTTGTAGATGCCCCGGGGCAGAGGAGCGAGCCCTGGCTCATCACAGTTAAGGCCCACTGTTTTACCCACTCGGTACTCCTGTCTGGTGGGGAACAGCGTCATTCCCTTAGGGATTTCAGGAGGAAAGCACACCTTCCCTACAAGACACAATATCATATTGTACTTTAATCTGGGAATACTTGAAGAAAATTCAACTTAAAATGATCCACACATAAAGACCAAGTGCTTGATGTGTGTATGTTTCCTATACAGCAACCACATAATGTACTATAGGAGGAATATGTGTAACTACGTTGTATATACAGTACCATACATGTATACACACATATTGTAGTAACTGAGACTTACTGATACAACGTCCTTTAGGTTGAGGCCAGGTCCCGCCAGGAAGACAGTTGATATACTGGAAACCTTCCAGTTCAAACCCTGTGAAACACTGGAACTCCTCTAACTCGCCGTAATCATAGTAGCTCCTGGCTTTCTGAGAGAAAAATAACTGAGGTTTGTGACATGTTCATCTTACATATCACTAACATCCAAACCAACTGTGGTTTGGATGCAGAGCATTATGGTAGAGTAGGCTGACAACCAGTTGATGCATAACTACTTTAATATTTTAACTGGGATTAACTGTAATAGTTTGGTTCATACTGTAAGTGTCTAAGGAAGTCTGTCATTCTGCTGTTTGTGAGGAAAGTCCCTACTGTATGAGCCATATTGAGTAGACCACTGGTCACCTATCAAACTGTATAGGAAGGAGTGCAGATAATGCAGTGTTGTGTTGTAGTACTGGGCCTTTACATGGGTGGGGAAAGAGAGTGGGCATAGATGAGTTTATATGTGTGCCCAATCAATGCACGCAGCATTGTGTCACAGTACATGCACATGTGCGCGTTTGAGCATTATCCAGTTACATCAAAACAGTATGTTGTCTAACTGAAAATAGTTCCTCTTAAATGAGGGATTTGATTGCATTTGGAGGCAAACCCTTATTTTAGCCAAATCTTGCACATTGCCACTGGTAAATGGTTTACTTATATAAATATGAATTATGGGGTAATACTTACTTTTACCTATAGTATCTGTTTTTTGTTACTTTGGTTTGCAGCATTCAATATGCTGACAACAGAAGAACATGGCAAATTTTGACTCAAAACCAGACCATACAGTACAGTTCCTTTTCATCTGCTTTAACACTAGAATTAGGCATTTTGACGTTTTTAAAATTACACAAGGTAATAGCTATGTTAAAATGAATCCCATGTAACTATAGGACCCTGACTTTTTCTAATTGTGTGTATAACGTTGTTTTAAAATTGTTATTTTATTAAAATGATGAAACAAAAAGAGTTTTGAGTATTTTTACAAAGCATGTCTTTAAGAGGTGACTGCTCAAACATAATTTGCATATCATTTAAATAATCTATATACATTCTAAGAAAATATTGACCTGTAATGTTTGGATAAGTAATAATAAACATCAGGCCATTATATTGTAATTTTTTCATTGTGTTAATTTTGGAGCATAATACAGTATGCCCCAAAATGGCCAAAACATTCGGTCATTTTGACCGTCACATGAAAATAAGGAAAAAAAATATACTAATATATAATATATATAATATATATAATAATAATTTAGAAAGCAATATTTGTGCTGATGTTAAATATTACCTATTCTAATATTACAGGTGAATTTATTCTTAGAATTTATATTGATAATTTAAAGTATATGCAAAATATGTTTATTATATTATATTACCTCTTATGGCCATTCTGGTAGTTATAGAATTCCGATATTTCTAGTGTTAATCAATAATCTATACGAAATAGAAAGTGTTATTAGTTATAGGTAGAGAAAGCTTGTTATTATATTTGAATTAGATCAAAATAAAAGTATATCTCCCTTCTATGGCATACAGTTTTCCCAGAAGGTCCGCCCCACATATTGGAAACTTTCAAATGTATTGCCATGGCTATATTGTTGTAAGGTGAGGTCTGCACCACTTTGTATAAGTACAGTATTTACAGAGTCAGGGCTGTGTAGGATGTGAAGTCAGCTAGCAGACTGTTCCAGCTGTACAATCACTGATTAGTGACTATATACTGCTGCTATTATTTTAACAGGATTATCAACAGGACAAAATGACAAAACCCGTGCAAAGGGGCTATAACTTCACCGTCAGGTAACTGTTGGCTGGCCTCTTTGGCCGTAGACACCCCTCCACACCCGGGGGTATCTCATCCCTCCAGCCTTGAGTGAAGTCGTCATCGTTGTCACAGCTTTCCTGTCTGAGGTGAAGGGACATTCTTACATATTGCTACACACATGCCTACAACAGTTCAAGTAAAGGCCCCGTGTATCACAGGGTTGGGAAGGTTACTTTGTAAATGTAATCTGTTACAATTACTTGTTACCAGACAAAAATTATAATCAATAACACATTTTTTGGATTACCTACATTTAGTGACATAATCTGATTACTTTCCATTACTTTTAGATTACTTCACGCCTAAACATTGTTCTTTGAAAGCAATTTATTGAGTCGGCATGCCAAATCTTTGTCTTTTTGTGACCATTTATGTTGCTCAGGGGATAAGATTAAAGTAGGAGTTAATTTAAATTATTGATTTTAATGTTAATGAAAGGTTAATAAAAGAACCAATGACATGCATTTTTCTTCTGTAAACTTCCCTTTTACATTTGAAAGTAGTCCTAGAAGTAATCATCTAAAAACAATAAAAAAAGTTACTGTTACAGTTACTGTTTTTTGTAATCAGTTACTTCCCAACCCTGGCAACACATACTGCTACAGTACACACATGCCTAAAACAGTGTGACACGAAAGGACAGTTTTACATGTGTATGCAACACATATTGCTGTTGTTGTTTCTTTTACTATAATGCCCTGTTGCACTTTGGGACTTTTAATTTGATGATGATGATCATGATGATGATGATTATTATTATTATTATTATTATTATTATTATTATTATTATAATTATTATTATTATTATACTGCTACATATGTTGACATAAATACAGGTTTGCTGTTCCATCAACAGCTTCTCCCTACTTCTCAAATATGGAGACGTAGCAGGGCTCCACTTGTTTGTCAAGCCCCTGGCAGCTCCGACCTCCTCTCATTGGGGCCGGGTTGTCACACCTCCTGGTCCTGTGTCTTTTCATGGCAGCTCCACATTCGCTCCACTGGCTCCAGCAGCTCCAGTAACCATCCACTGCCTCTGTGGACGACACACACCAAGAACAGTGAGACCACACAGAGGTTGAGGTACACTGTGGCATATCTGACTGCCCATTGGTGATTAGCACAGTATGTTTAGCCTAGCCCAGTACTGTGTGTATACCTGAGGTGTAGTCTGGAGCCCGTGTCTCACAGTTAGTGCCATAGGTGCCTGTTTGGCAGATACACTTGCACTCTGTGCCAGACAACACGGGCCTGGCATTGTTTGGGCAGGGAGCACACCGACAAGGATCAAATTCCTCCAGGTACTGTAGCAGTGCCTTGCGAAAGTGTCTTCTCTTTGTGACAGCACAGGGGATCCCTTTGACCAGGTCAACGATGGAGCGCAGCTGTACAGAAGTAGAGAAGGCAACACATAGGATGATGGATGAATACAAATGGCTCAGTTGTAAATGAGTTAAGCAAGCATACCTCATAGTCCACCACAGCAGGGTTGTCTATGACAGACTTGGCCCAGTTCTTGTATGAGTCCCGGTCGGGAACGGGGCCGGATCTTTCCCAGGCGAGAGCGGCAGCTTCTCTCGCCCGGCCTCCCTTCACAAAAGAGAAAGACTTCTCCGATGACTGAATGTAGGACCCTGAGAAACAGCGTGGGCAGACCGAGAAAAAAAAACATTATGTTGCCGCCAATCAGTTTGTGTGTAGCTATCTGATCACAGCAGTGCATGCAATGTGATATTTAAAAGAACCTTCATATTTCTGCGTCATCTTGTTATCGCTGCATCTGGTAACACTGGAGGACTGGGTGTAGAGAATAACGGTGAAAAAGGTCTCTTTACCAAGGCAGCTCTTAGTACGTTCCTCTGTATCACCTATTGTTGAGAAAAAAGAGGCTTGTTATTCCTCAGTAGCTTTCTTTCACAGTATTGAATGTGTCAGCATGTAAGACTTATACACATAAACATGAGCCTACAAAAAAAGCATAGCAAAAGTATTATATTAAAATTACAAATTAAAAGGTGATAAAAAAGTATATATATTATTATTATGGTTTTTACATTAACATGTTTATATATATTTTATGTACTGTAAAAATTCAGTGGAGCAATGGCTTACTCTGTGTTGTTAATAAAAGAGCTCCACTGATCTTAATTTTCATAGCCAGTCTGACGAGCATGTTATTGCACGTGAGTGTGATGCCCACAAAGCATTTGACATGTAATGGCAGAAAGTCACATTGTGGTATACTGACTTGTGACCACTAGGTGGTAGTCTCGTACCTGAGGTTGTGAGCTCCTCGCGGCTGTATTGGTATACCAGGTCGTATTTTCCTCCAAGGGTCCCTGAGCTGTAATAATGCGTACCAAAGCGCTGAAATATGTCCCTATAGAGGGGATAGTTATACTCAAGTGGAAGAGCATGAAGAAACTGGAGAAATGGCAAGGACAGGACAAGATCCCCTGCATCCCGCACTTTAAACTTAGAAACTGGCAAAGTATGGAACACTCTGATGAACTTGGAGTCCTGTGTCAAGGACAAAATAATGAACAACAATAAACAGAAGTTTAATACCTATAAAACATCGGGAAAACTAGCAATCAGTGTTTATTTATCAATATGTCAGAACATTAGAGCGTCACAGTAAAACAGATGATCATGCCTTTTTTTTGGCAGCTTTAAAAACCTCGCTGTAACTCCCAGACGATGAGCCGGAACTTCCCCCAAAATAAAATAATAAGAACAGATTGTTGTTATAACTCGGCCCACGCCTGGTAGAGGAAGAGGCTGTGTTGACGCTGATTGTCTCCGTGTGGACGTCCTGAACATTCGGCTTGAAGTCCTCAGGTACATCCACCTTTGGGAACAAAGCGTATCTGTGGCGTCACCATAGTTTTGCATTAAGTGATACACGATACACGAATCCACTCATTTGGCTACCTTGATCTCAAAACTCTCAAAGTTGTAGGGGACGCGGTGATACAGCAGGCTGTCTTTGGGCCTCCGGATGGTGCAGTCGGCGCCCATAAACGTGTTGTCCAGAACGGCAGCCCGTGGCTCCTCAGCCAGGACATCAAACCTCCAGAATAATCAAGAATCACAATCAGATAAATAAAACAATAAAAAATACGAGAACGAACAAATGCAAGGAGAAATTAATTTACATTGTAAGTGATTTCACTAAAATCTTGGATTCTAAGAAAGTTGAATGATCAATTAACATACCCGTTTCCTACTAAATCAGAACCAGGGGCTGGTGCCTTGTATACAGGACAGACAACTTTATAATCATGACAGTTTCTCTCATCAGTGCTATCTCCACAGTCGTCTTGCCTGTTGCATGTCAGTGTTGCATTGATACAACGACCTGCAGATAACAACCATCCAGGACTTGACTGAAGTGTTACAAATACACTGTGTTTTGACCCATTACCGCCAGTAACTTTATGTTCTAGCAATTCACTGAGCATAAAGTGTCACAAAATGTAACGCTTGTAACGCTCCTCTATATTGAATCAACGTATATGAAAAGATGAAGTTAAGGAGCAACACAACGTGCTAATAGTTCAATCATTCCATTCATACCATCATCACACTTAAACTTGTCCCCGCAGTTGAGTGGTGGCAGCTTGCATTCCTTGGACGGATAGCAAGGCCTGTCTTCGGTTAACTCCACACTGCATTCCGCTCCACCAAACTGAGATGGTTGGTCAATTGAGCGAGTTCGTAGCTACAATCACATGAAAACAATCTTAACATTAACTTAACATAGCGGTACTCAATCCCATTTGACATGGTGAATTTCCCTCTCACACAAACACACAAAATACAGAAAAGACTCTAGGGCTACCGGAGTTTGAAGTCAAATAATGAATCACATTATTCTCAAAGGGCTGTACAGCCATATTTCACATGGAAACAAACAACACCTAGTAATAGTAAGCCTAATCATAATGTTTGCTCTTAGTCATCAACCATGTTCTCACCTCAAACAATCAATGTCTACATGTTTTCTATTACTCTACAACTGAAATGAGTCCATGTGTATGTTTTCATCTTATCTTGCCTGTTTACTGGCGCATGAAGAGCAATTGGACCATTCATCAAACTCTGTCAGTATGCAGTTGATTGGACAGCCATGCTCATTACAAGCTCTGCTCTCGTGTATTTGACATAACTGAGGACAGCTACTCTTCCAGTAATAGTCATCAAAAATATGGGCCCTGCCGAAGGAATGGAGGTCATAGAAGGGTTAAATAAACACAAGATAAGGAAAAGTATCCAGCTTTATATTTTTATACATTTTAAAAAGGAGTTAAATGTTTTCTTTTGGGTCACAAAACTCTTAATGAACTACAGTACCGGTATTATATAAATAAATAAACATAGACAAAAGTTTTTTTGTTGTTGATTTTTTACATATTTGAAATAAAAAAATACTAATAATAACTAAAATAAAATAAATATATAGTCTATAGCCCAAAAAATAATAGTTTTGACAAAATAACCAAAAACATAGTGGAAACATGGGAAACAAAGGCACCTTCAAAGCCACAAATGCACACTCTATTTAAAGCCACACTTAATTTTAAGTTCCATCCTGTCATGTGTCTTGTGTCTATATATCTGCATGCATGTTACCAAGACATTGTCCAGCCCACACCATGCCAAGCACAGTCGTCCTCATTGAACATCATACAGTGTTCACTACCTGGCTCTGCTTTGTATGCCATAGTTGCAGGTTCTAGAGCAGGGGGACCATGAACCCCATGGGTAGCGGTCGCAGAAACACGCTAGGCTCAATGTAACATGGGACAGGATCAGTAAGGCATAGCAGATGGACCAAGCCATGGATCTACTGGTGTCACTGTTCTGGACTCTGAGAAACCTTGACTTGTTCAACCTGAAAATATATCTTTGTGACACAAAAATATTGTATAATGTAGAAATATTTTACAAGAATGTTTTAAAAAATGTAGTTGTGTGTGTTGTTTGTTTACATTATTCAAATAGTTGTAATAACCATTATAAATAGTCTAAAATACAAAGCCACTTACCATAAAGTGTTGAGCTCATCTGAATGCTGAGCTAACCTCTTACTTGAGTGTTAAACTGAGTGTTTGAGCTCTTGTGATGTCTTTCAGACCCCCAGTATCTCCACATAGCAAGCCAAGCCTGCACATCTTGAGCGCTGCCAGCACTACAATAGTTGACAGGAAAAGATAAGAAAATTTAATGGAAAAAGATTATGAGAATTTTGCTTGTTTGGATATCCTGTGTTCAACCCATTTGCAGTAATCCAACTGTAAATAAACAAAAGACTTGTTTGTAAATCATATTGTCTCTTTATGGGAAGACCAATGCTATTACGATCTCCAGATGTTTTGTTTCCAAGACTTGACAGAAATTAATGGGGATAGATCAATTCCACAGTATGCAGTTCCACACATCTGATACATTTGGCACATGGTGTAATTTATCAACAATATGATTGTGACCAATAATGTGAGAATTAATGCATTTAATCTAATGTAAGTACAGAGTAAATTGATTCAGGTCACTGCAAAAATATCATGATATTCACTGAAGTGGGATTTCCTGTATACTGCAATATTTTGACACATTTTCATGTTTCTCTTAAGTTTTTCCTAGTAGTTCAATGCTCCTTATTGTATTATTCTTGTATCTACTACTTGTCATGACTGATAATCAAATGTTACATTTTGTACATAATAAAAACAAGAGTGTTAAATAAGCAATTAACATTTTATTTGCATATAAAACTTTATTTACATTATAAAATATCATATACACAAGTTTATAAGCATAATCTCTACATTGCAGGGTACACTACTACACAATGCCTACTTCGAGCAGTTTCCATGCTAAACAATCAACAAATGCAAATCAAACAATGTAGATGTTCACACCAACATATTTTTTTAGAAAGTCCTATACAATTACAATTTGCCAGATAAACATTGCACTTCCATCCAATGAGAAAATGGCTTATTAAATCGACTACACAAAGAACCATAAACATGATTTCCCTTTTTCCCTAAGTTGCTTAAAAATACTGCACAAAGTAATGACTGAAGGCTTGATTATGTAACGCAAGTGATGAGGAGAAACATTTGCATTACAAATGACACATTATCCTTAAAAGGAACACTCCTGAATTGCCCCCCAGCAAGCAAGACTTCTTCCCTATACAGTAGCTTACGGTTTATATTTCAAAACCATTAAGAGTCAACTAAAATGTCGGTTGCTGTAGAGGAGGGGTGGTAAATGGTTTGCACAAAGAAACTCTTCAGGAGGTCGAGTAAAGAGGAGTGTCAGCCAACTATTAAACCAAAACATTTTAAACTTTGAAACACAACAGAAATTCTGGACACCAATCAAGGAGTGCAACTAACAACAAGATGTGTATCATTCTTAGGCTGTAAGCTTTATTACATGGAACATTTTCAAAGCCCTTGTTATGGAGAACTGATGTAGAACATATGTGCTTTCACATGGAAGACTGCAAATAAAGAATAGCAGAATAAACTCAAATTGCAGAGAAAATAAACCCCAGTTTAGACAAAGCCATCAAACTAGCTTTAGCGCATTGCTCTTACATCACTCCAATGTTTCACAAACTACATTAAAACCCTAATCAATTTCAACAGAGGAGGGATATGTATTATTATAGGTGATACATATGTGTAGGATACCACTATGGGTGGAATGCATTGTCGAAACCATAACAATCGTGGCAACAAGACACTATACCCAAAAGCAAATCCCCAGCTGTAATGTTAAAACACACATGCGGTGAGTTACTCTAGAATAGAAGGAAAATTACACCAACGTGTACTGAGACATTTTGAGACACAAGTTATAACTTGTGCAGTGACAACCCCTACTTGTCTGACCCATTATTCCAGAGAGTAACGTGCTCTGCAGCAACTAAATCTGAGAAATATGTTTTTACTTTTTTACCCCACATCAAACAATAAAACATAATGGTGACAAAATGAGTGATCAAATCGCTTACAAGTGCTCCTTAAATAAACAGAGGTTCCAGTTAGAGAGAAAGAAAAAAAAGCACTGTAAAGTTTATTTTTTGTTGTCAACTTAATAGTACTAGGGTCACAGGATTGGTTTGCTGTCCGTGTGGCTGCTTAAAGGGTCCCATAACCACTTATCCAGACACCATGCAACAGAGGCCAGAGAATCGCCTCTTCCTCTGCCTGACCAGTGGATATGGAGTCAAATTCAGCAAGCTGCTGTCATCTGTAAAGTTCAGAAGAGTAAACATGTGTAATATAAACATAAAGCTTAATATGCAAGGTGAGTTATGTCGAAAATGTCAAAAGGATGTTTTTTATGGGACATGTAGACAACATAGACAGCTATTTCCTACCTAGACAGACTGGATGTAGTACAGATCTTTCTATTTCCATGTGGTAAAAATTAACTGTATGCTATGGATTTGGATGCAAAAATAACGGCACAGCCAAACACATTTGTTATGGGTAATATATTTACTATATACCTATACTATATACCTAACTATAAGGTTATATTTGGCAAAGGGCTGACAATCAGGTCTTCACGAGAAACCAAATTATTGATACGTGATGGCGTTACACCTCCTTAGTATGCAAGGGGTATGGGGTCCCCCCCCAGGACATTTTGAGCATCAAACACTTCATTTGACTTCATTCTGGTACATTTTAAAGCACCAATTTGTGCATTTTCTCCATACAATTATGGTGGAAATGTCCATTTGTAAAGGAAAACTAAAATCCAGGCACCAAGTGACAACATATGTGGTAAGGCTCACAGGAGTTACGTGTGGTTTCAAATTCTCCTGAATCAAATTTTCTCACTTAATAATATATCTGTCAAATAACACAGGCACGCTTCACCCTTCTGTCCTATTGTGTGTCTTTTGTTTGGGGAAGTAACATGCATATGGCTCTTATTCACATAACTGACAATGTGGCACTTATTCACATTAGCATGACTTGTTAAGATCTCTCAAAATCTATCCAGTATCATTTTGATGAATGTAAACAAATATTTAAACATGCTGAAAATAAAATTACATGATTCTACCCAGCAAGTGATCAAATTCCCTGACTTTCCATGTCTGGAATATTCTTTTATAAAGTCCATGACATTCCAGAAATGCCGTGACCCATGGGAACCCTGTAAATAGTAGGCTACTAAGAAACTGAAAACATCTGATAGCTAAATCCTGCTATTTTCCGATTTCTTCCGTTATTGTTAATGACACAATGTTGGATGGATATTATCAAAGTTGTTTCTGATGTTTTGGTCAGACGAAAGGTCCATTGAGAAGCTAAAGCTGGCCCCACACTAGAGGCTGTTTAGCCCGGATCTGAGTCCGATTTGCCCCGCCCGACAATGGCGGGGGGTGAGGCTGGTCGGAACTGATCATCTGCCCAAATGATCCTGTAGTCGTGTGAGATGACCAAATATTATCGTTGCCGACGGGCTCGGAGGCTCACAAAATTTCCGTGGCTGTAGCCTACTGTCCAGATTGCGCTGCAAAATGTAATAAATAAACAAGTCATGGTTTTTCCGTTTTTTAAGCCATCTTGAATTCATCCAGAGTTTTGTTTCTCTGTGCAAAATATGTAGCACACTCAAGTGCTACTACTGATATTCAATCTCCCAGTTTGTTTTACTCACATTTGATAGGAATGTTTATGTGAGATACCATGTCCCATGAATCGCCACTCTGAAATTGTTTGGGATACTCGCCATGTGTGTGGCCTTGCAACTTATCTGAATCGTCTAGTGTGTGGTTATGTAAATTAAAATATAACTCTGGTCAAATGTCGTTATGTCTGTGTTAACCAATGTTTTTAAAATCGGTTAAGATTTGAATATCCTGTAGTGTGGGCCCATTTTACAGAACACTGCATTATGTGTGTGTTTATGTAGATCAAAGCAATGCCCAGGTGTTAGAATTAAAGAGTCAACCTAAACTGATTTACTTTTAAAAGACAAAAGAAATGTGTCATACCTTGGTTTTTCAATGGTAAAGGCATAGCATCCCTGAGTTTGCTGAGCAGGTTTCTCATCTCACGCATGTCTCTGTAGACACGAAGAGAATCTGGCTATATATTTGGGATATTTCTTTTTCTATTATTTTCTGTTCTCAACACTGAAAGAAATGAGGTGACATAAAAAATCATAAAATTATGACTAAAAATTGTCCTTACAATTTAATTGCTCTATGTTATATATAGTTCATAGTGATATAAATATTGCTAATACATGCACTGATATAAATGCTGATAAATGCTGTAAATGTAAATCTAACATATTCCTTTTCTTAGGCAAAAAAAAAAGAAAAAAGTATTTAAACAAATAATTGGGAATCAGAATTTCAACATCATAATGGACTAATGGCATAGATACAACTGTATCTATATTAAATAAATAAAATATATACACTATATTGCCAAAAGGTTTGGGACACCCCTGTGAATCATTCATTTCAGGTGTTCCAATCACTTCCGTGGCCACAGGTGTATAAAATCAAGCACCAGGCATGCAGACTGCTTCCACAAACATTTGTGAAAGAATGAGTCGCTCTCAGGAGCTCACTGAATTCAAGCATGGTACTGTGATAGGTTGCCACCTGTACAATAAATCCATTCGTGAAATGTCCTCACTACTAAATATTCCACAGTCAACTGTTCGTGATATTATAACAAAGTGGAAGCGATTGGGAACAACAGAAACTCAGCCACAAAGTGAAATCACAGAGCGTGGTCAGCGCATGCTGAGGCCACAGTGTGCAAAAGTCGCTACAAACCTCCAAACGACGTGTGGCCTTCGGATTAGCTCAAGAACAGTGTGTAGAGAGCTGCATGGAATGGGTTTCCATGGCCGAGCAGCTGCATCCAAGTCTTACATCACCTAGTGCAATGCAAAGCGTTGGATGCAGCACTGGACACTAGAGCAGTGGAGACGTGTTCACTGGTAATCAGATGGATGACTCTTGATTTGGCGGTTGCCATGAGAATGGTAGTTGCCTGACTGCATTGTGCCAAGTGTAAAGCTTGGTGGAGGGGGGATTATGGTGTGAGGTTGTTTTTTCAGTGGTTGGGCTTGGCCCCTTAGTTCCAGTGAAAAGAACTGTTAATGCTTCAGCATACCAAGACATTTTGGACAATTTCATGCTCCCAACTTTGTGGAAACAGTTTGGGGATGGCCCCTTCCTGTTCCAACATGACTGCACACCAGTGCACAAAGCAAGGTCCATAAAGACATGGATGAGTGAGTTTGGTGTGGAGGACTGGCCTCTACCCGATAGAACACCTTTGGGATGAATTAGAGCCAGGCCTACTCATCCAACATGTGTGCCTGACCTCACAAATGCGTGTCTAGAAGAATGGTCAAAAAAGCCCATGAACACACTCCTAAACCTTGTGGATAGCCTTCCCAGAAGAGTTGAAGCTGTTATAGCTGCAAAGGAAGGGCCAACTCTATATTAAACCCTACGGATTAAGAATGGGTTTTCATTAACCTTCATGTGCATGAAAGGCAGGCGTCCCAAAACTTTTGGCAATATAGTGTATATACACAGTATATAGATATGTCAACGCGTTAATTTCAACAAACCAAAAAATGTATGCAGATTAATCACACTGATAGCTCCGCCTCCTTAGTAACTTTTTCTAAGATTGCGGTCACACAAAACTGGGCAGGCAATGGACCGCTACCTTTCGATGCGAAATGCATAGGTTGTCGTGCTGAATGTGGGCAGTGCAATAGGTGAAACACACAGAATGCCTTTTCCTGGTTGTGAGCCCGTGTGAGCAATTGTTGGTCACACATAGGCGAACAAGCGGTTTTGACAAGCGTGGTTGTTGCTTTGTGACAGGAAAATGTGTAGGGGGCAGTTTGCAGTCATCATTAGGAACACTGTACAAAACTGGCAGGTTAGACATATTTCTTTGGTTAGACAATGAAAGTTTCCACTAGGCCTGTCACGATAATTACTATATCACCTTATCGTGCGATATATGAAAATAATCTTGATCATTTTACTGACAGCAATAATATTGTATGTACATGCGTGTTGCTGACATACAACATAAGTTAAAGTGCTCCTGTGCTTTTCTCTCCTGTGCTCATTTCTCTCTCTCTCTCTCACATACAGCAGACAACAACTGATACGTGTTCCTCAAGGCCAATGGATATTGAATTGTTTAGGTAAACTTTCCACCATTTCATCCAACCTCGCTAAGAATCCTACAGTACATCCAAATGCAGCCCTATGTCGTCAACCACACACACGTCCTTGCTGTTGGTTAAAGCAGCAGAAATGTATCTGTGTTGAACTCTAGACGAAGGGAAGTTGCTTTGCCACAGGAAGCGAAGGTTTTATTCGCTCCTTACTCTTGCATAGAATAAAAGTGAACGAGAGGCAAATATTGGCTGTTGTCAATTTCATGCATGTGTGATCATATCCACTGCGGAGAATTGTCTCAATTGTAGGTGAGAATGCATTGCGGACATTCTCTATTTGGAAAAATCTATTGTTGTCAACTGGACTGTAGGCTGGACACTATTTTTGGAGACAGAAGAACATGATATTGTCTAGATCCATTTTTAATCACTTAACAGTCCTATACGGTGGCCCAGTGGATAGCACTGTGGCCTCACAGCAAGAAGGTTCTGGGTTTGAATCCCAGCCTTTCTGTTGTCTGCTTAGTTTCTTCTGGGTGCTCCGGTTTAACCCACTATCAAAAACAAGTCAGGTTAATTTTCCAGTCAATGCCATGTGACCAGTGACACTGGCTCCAAACTGGAGATGGTCCCTGGGTGCTGCACAGCGGCTGCCCACTGCTCCCTTGAGGGGTGGGTTAAATGCAGAGGATGAATTTTGCTGTGTATGTGACATTAAAAAATAATTAATAATTTGTATCAGTGTTCTGATAAGCAAACATTTACTATTTAAATTACAATACAATTACTGTACACTGTAAGAATACTTGGTATACCTTTCAATGTTTTCTATATCAGTTCCCACCATACAGCGGTCTTGCAGGTAGCCTTTTGGAGAGGAAGAACAATCCTCCAATATGGGAACATCTGAGCTCTCATCAACCTTGAGGTCTACCCTTGGTTCTGGGTCACAATCTTTCCCTGTGGAGCACACACATAGACTTGAACCCCATTTGCATGAACTCTTTGCAAAAAAAACTAAATCTATACAGCACTTCTGCTAATGTATTTTTGTATCCACTGCACACAAAATAATACTATTGCAGGAAATAGTCTGTGATCTCTTCCTTTCATAGGCAAGCCAGGCATCTAGCTCAAGCAATGCTGAGATCAGCGGAGTTATCCACCCCCTTCAAACAATTCAGGAAAAAAAGAAGACCATAGGGCTTTCTTAAAACCCAACAAGCACAAGCTCGGATAACTGTCCTTTTAGGATTAGTCAATAGCAAATGTTGTTAGGCTACAAGTAGCCTACTGTACATTGTAACTTTTTTTTTGAAATTCAGTTTGTTTTTGCATTTGCAAGCACCCATACTCTAACAACCAACCACTCATTGCATTTGTTCTAAAAAAGCTTTACAAAACAGGGGATATGGTAACCAAACACATTTTCCTGTATATTATGGGATATTTATTCAGACCTGTTGGGCGTTTCATTGTTAGTTTTGCTACTTTCCTTATAACAAATGTTTGCCCATAATGTACTGTCTAACTGAAAGTGTTAGCCATAAGTCCCTGACGCCAGGCCTACTGTAATTGTACTGTAGAAGCACCCCATACCTTTTCTGTGGAGCTGCAGCACCCCCAACAGGCACACGGATTTGAGCATCTCTGTGATGAACATCTCCAGGCAGCACTGCAGCTGGATAAACAGCCTGCAAATCTCAGGCTGGATCTCCCCATCCACGGGTCTAAACACACGCACACAAACACACAGCGTGCTGTGATTTTATAGCCTATACTGGTTAATCAGTTAGGCTATTCCCAAAACAAGCTAAACAAATATCATCAATCCACTAGAAACGTGCAAAGCATGGCATGCTACATTGACGGCAAACAGGTTAACCCAATGCTATAAGGAAAAAGACAAACCACAATAAAGCATGCGACACATATAACATGGTCCATATTCTTACCCTGACCCAGATATGGCAGCAAGGTCCTGGTGTGCAGCTCGCGCCATGGTGCATCCTTTGGTTCGTGTCTGGTGCATCACAGCTCGGAGAGAAGGACAGTCTGCCGATATCTCTCCGACTGATATCACCTGCTCCCGGTACAACGCCACCAGGGTGTTGAATTCTTGGACAGTCTGAAGAGTGCAAAGACGACCCGCCGCAGAGTAGATGTATATGGGCAATGCACTGATCAATTCTCTTATAGATAAGACTATAACAAAATGACATGCATAGACTATATGTAATGCGGATTGGGGCAAAATAATAGTATAGGTTGAAATATACTAGCATCAAAGAACTGAGACAAAACAAATGTAGCCGAATTTGTTCCTGCGCATGTTGAGAAGCATGCAATGATTGCATTGCGTCTCTACGCAACTAGACGGAGGCATGATCTCACCATCCTGCTGTCTTCCACCACGGCCCCCTGAGCTTTACCCGAAGTGTCCGTGCTTTTTCGGCGGTCCAGCTCCGTCTGGAAAATGCCTGATGTAGACCTGGGGCGCTTTTTACGGCCATACGGTGCAGAACACATGCATACACACCCACTGCCCGAAGAGGCAAATCTGGAAGCTTTTCCAACGGAGTGTGGTCGAGGACGTTGGACGTGGATGCAGGCCTACTAATTTAAATCGGTTGGAGTTTGTTTATCTCCCACAGCTAGCAGGAAAACGTGAGCGATCACCGGCCCGTGCGGACACCCGCAGCACTGCATCTCCCGAGCAGCGAGTCAGTCGAGTCACCTTCAGAGCTCTAACAGGCCGAGGCTCGACGCTTCTTCCGCCACGTTCACGTGTCAGGGCGAATTACCGAGAGCCAACGGAAAAACAATTCGTCACAGCCCATTATCTATTAAGATGTATCAATCATCCAAAACAAAACTATCTATAGCCCCCCTCATAATATGCATTCCCTGACACACTGGTGTTTTATATTAAAACATACGCAGTAGGCCTATTATCTGTTGTGTAGAATTTTATTTCAGCACCACACCAAAGAGGATATTGATGAGAAATAGTCTATAATGTTTGTCATTGAACCATGTTTCAATATTATTTGAATGGTTTGTTTTTCTAGTTTCCTCTACAGCTGCACAACCCTACATTTGATGCTCTACAAGAAAATCCAGATCCACTCTTTATTTTTTCAAGCACTTATGTAAACTAAAGCATCGTGAAGGCTGTAACTATAAAAACACCTTGGCTTGTTTCAGTGTTTCAAGAGAAGAAGAAGTAGGTGAAGAAGATGGTTGCTAGGAACATGATGTCCAGAGGGTCCAGGGTAAATCCTGCCTGGGTGTAGTGCCAGCGTCGGCCTCGTGCTGGATTTCTCTGGCGCCCTAGTGAACAGTAAGGGGTTAAAGGTGAGCACCCCACCAGTTGATTGAGCTTTACTAAACACTTTGAATGGATTCTTTATGCTAATGTAAACCCACATGCTATTTTCAATATAAAATAGTCCATGCAATAAATGGAATAATTAATAAAATAAACATTTTTATTCTATGTTTTCAACCAACATTTGGTTCCGTTGTATTTCAACTGAAGCCTTTGGTGCTGGGAAACGCTCTGAAGACAAACTGATCTTTAAATTGAATGAGATTTTAATAGAATACAATATGCCTATATGAACAAAATTATGAATGAAAGCGTCAATGTGTGTACTTACTGTAGATTGAGAATAAGAAGCTACACCGTCAAGGGTTTCAAACCAATACAGTACAAATCTAAAAGGCATGACCACAATACTATAGCCTCATGATAGAGGCTAACTCAAAACCACATTAATCATACAACTACACTGTCAAGCTAACTGACCGTTGGAGAGTTTATGGTTTGGCTGTTGTTAGTGCTGCAAACTTATTCAGCCTCGGTCTTAGCTGACCGTCAGACGTAACCAACTCATTATTATATTCTTGCCCACCCACTCATATCCTGTCTTCACACTCACGCATGATAAGCTTGTGAATCTGATCACTCTTGAGTGGACATGGTCATTTAAAGCTATTCAATGGTACATAAAATAGTATTTACGACTGTTGGGCAGCGGCCATTTTGCATAGGGAGTATTCTGGAAGTTCTCCTTGCGGGTGTGGTAGACTTTAGGGAAAAAGGTCTTTATTTTCTGATTGAGCTCTGAAAAAGTATAAAATCGGATCAATAAACATAAATGTAATTCCATTCAATAAGGAAAACATGCAGTACTTAAAAAGAATATGGCCACAAATGAACGTTGTGGTATGGGAGGGCTGTACCCAGTGAAGTGAATACCTAGTGTTTTCAGACGTTTTTTACAGTCAATTGAGTTGGTGAGGCAGCTCACCTTTCTCACAGAGCGTGTGTGTGATGCGGGTTCGACAGAGAGGGCAGGGCGTGGCGCTGGTCCGGCTCTTGGCCAGGGTACGGAGACAGGGCTCACAGAACACATGACCACAGGGTTGACAGCTGTATGGGCTGTAGTACACGTCCAGGCACACAGCGCAGATGTAGCCCTCTCCATCTTCCTCCTCTCTATCTGTCAATCTGCCACCCCAACTCTGTCAAGACCGGCAAATGCACGCTGACAGTCAGCTATACATTAGTATATTAATTGTGGCCATCCTAAGGCACACCTGTGCAATACTCATGCTGTCTGATCTGCATCTTAATGTGCCACACCTGTGAGATGGATGGATTATCTCAGCAAAGGAGAAGTGCTCACTAACAGATTTAGACAGATTTGTGAACAATATTATAAGCCTTTTGTGTACATAGAGAAAGTATTAGATCTTTGAGCTCAGCTCATGATGAATGGGGGCAAAAACAAAAGTGTTGCATTTATAATTTTGTTCAGTGTATATGTGTATACATACATATATATATATATATATATATATATATATATATATGTGTGTTTTATATAGACAGAGATATAGAAAATATATACAATATCTAAAAAAAAAAAATTGTTAGAC
>JAODTR010017538.1:0-25784 GCA_025399935.1 Amblyopsis rosae
ATTCCTGTCCGCTCCCCACAGACCGTTGCCCCCCCCCCCCCCCACCCCCCACCCCACCTGTTCCTGCAGCTCGACCAGCCTCTGCTGCCTCTCGTGGTCCGAGGCCCCGCCGGAGGACTCCGACTCCGAGGAGCTGGTGGTCTCCCCGTCCGAGGCGGGCGTGCGGGCGGTGGGGGCCACCAGGAGGGGCTGCTGCCGGGCAGAGGAGGAGGAGGGGGCGGGGGGAAGTGCGGGAGAAAGGGCGGGGGCAGGGGGAGGCTCCTCGGCCTCGTCGGGCATCTTGGCGAAGCGCATCTCGAACACGTCCTGGAAGAGTGGGAGAGTCGTACTGGGCCGTAAATATGCTGCTCCATAAAAACCTCTTAGTCTCCTTGCTTATAAAGCGGACACACTCTTTTTTTGTTTAGGGATGCACCATTCCATTAGCAGATGGGCTTCGGACGATTTCCACTCAAAATACGAGATCGGTGGTGGTCGATGGCCGATACAGAAAAACAATATTTGTTGTCAATTAAATGGCTGTCAATTGACCATTCATTTAGCCTTTTCTAGATTTCATGTGTTAACCTGGATTAAATATGTATTTTAAATTCATGAATAATATATATATACAAAGTAGGAAATCAGTATCAGTCGATTTTGAGGACAGAAAATTTGCAATCGGTATCGACCAAAAAAAATAAAGATTGGTGCATCACTACTTTCTTTGTGTGTGTGAAATTCAGCGAATATCTCCTCGAAACTCGAACCCGAGACCATCCAGCTAGGAATCAAACACCCAAACCACTAGACTATCCTTATCCCATCCCCCACCCCCTCTCCCTTGAGCTGGAGGTACAAGGTTTCTACCAAACTGCGATGCGTGGCATAGTCTACCTGCAATTTGCGCGCCATGTCGACCACGTCGTGGTCCGGGGGGTTGTACTTGTAACAGTTGGAGAACATCAGCCTCACGTCGGCCGCGACCTCCTGGGCGTCACGGTACTGTCTGTTGTCCAGCTTGCTCTGCAGGGCCCCACGCACACACACACATATGCACAATGCACACACACGCAGGCAGGCACACACATACGCAGGCACGCACGCAAGCAAACACACACGAACAATGAAAACCTTACCTATTTCGTCCCTAGCTAACACTAACGAGCTAACAGCTAACTGCAGATGAGCTACAAGCTAACAGCAAACAACTGACACATAACAAGCTAACAACTGACAAGCTAACAGCTAGCTACAAATGAGCTACAAGCTAACAGCAAACAACTGACACCTAACAAGCTCACAACTGACAAGCTAACAGCTAGCTACAAATGAGCTACAGGGTAACAGCAAACAACTGACACCTAACAAGCTAACAACTGACAAGCTAACAGCTAGCTACATATGAGCTACAAGCTAACAGCTACCTGCAGATGGACAAACAGCTAACAGCCAACAGCAGACGCGCTAACCTTGACGGTGCTCAGGTCCATGGGGTGCTTGATGATGTCGTGGTAGTCGTGGAGACCCAGGGCGTGCACGTCCACGGGCTTGTAGAAGGGCCAGGCATAGGCCACGTGCTTCTTGGACAGCATGTCGCGCACCAGGCCGCCGCAGTACCGCAGCTGCTCCTGCTGGCGTCTGGCCGTTGTCGTCGTCGTCATCGTCGTCATCGTGTCCCCCCCGTCCCCGCCGCCAACCCCAAGGAGGTGCTGCGAGTCAGGCTGCGCCGCGTTTCGCTTGGGCAGCTTGGACGGGCGGACGCTCTCCCGGCGGGAAAGCCGCGGCTCCGCTGCGGACACGGGCGGGGACTCGCTCAGCTGGTCGTTGGCGGTGGGCGTGGTGGTGTCCGCTTTCCTCTTCTGGCTCTTCCTCGGCTGCACGGGGGGGGGGGACAGAGCAGAGCTTAGACGTTACCGTAAAGCTAGCTTAGACGCTGCAGCACACCCAGGTTGACGCTACAGCACACCCAGGTTTGGCGCTACCATAAAGCTAGCTTAGACGCTGCAGCAGGCCTAGCTTAGATGCCTCAGCACACCTAGTTTACGCCCATCTTAGATGCCACAGCACACCTAGCTTAGCCAGCTAGTAGCATTAGACTGCAAAAATCAACAGTGCAGAGGTTCTCAGGTTGGCTTGCTGGCCCCCTGCAGCCTCACCTTGACAGGAGCGGCCAGGCTTGGCTGCAGACGGTGGAGCGGGTGGAGGCCGGGCAGGAGCGGCACCGCAGGCAGAGGGGCAGGGGGGGGCAGCGCGGTCAGGCTCTGCGCCAGGGTGTCCAGCGTGGACATGGGGAACAGCGTGGGTCCGAGGTGGTGGTGGTGGTGAGAAGCGGGTGGGGGGGGCACGCGAGGGGGCGGGGCCTGAGGGGGCGGGGCCAAGGGCAAGGGAAGACCGGCGAGGGGCGGGGGCTGGGGGGTGGACGGGGCAGAGGAGAAGCCTCGCGTGTGGGGGGTGGAGGAGGGCGACGAGGAGTCCTGACCCGAGTCCGGTTTGCTGGGAAAACCTGGAGAATGGCAGTTAGGATCAGCATCAATAATAACGATGATAATATAACAACAACAACTAATAATAATAATAATAATAATAATAATAATAATAACAACAATATAACAACTAATAATAATGATAATATAACAACAACAACTAACAACGATAATAATATAACTAATAATAATAATAATAATAACAATATAACAACTAACAATAATGATAATATAACAACAACTAAGAACGATAATAATATAACAACTAATAATAATAACAATATAACAACAAAAACAACAACTAATAATAATAATAACAATATAACAACTAATAATAATATAACATCAACTAATAATGATAATATAACAACAACTAATAATAATAATAATAATAATAATAATATAACAACTAATAGTAATAATGATAATAACAATAATAATAAACTTTTTACTATTTATATAGCACTTTTCATTCAAGGTTGCAGCTTAAAGTGCTTGGAGCTGCAAGAACAATGCTCTATTCTTCACTTGACACTCTTGAGATGTAGGTGTAATTTGGTCACTCTCCAGACACTATCCAGGTGCAGATCAGATGAAGTATGTGGCCACCTGACCATCACACTGAAGTGAGCATGATGAACATCCCATTGTGAAGTTGTCAAGCGTGTAGAGCTAGATGAGGCGATCAAAACTGTTGCAGCAATGCCGATTGGTTAAACGCTGCCCAATAGTTAAAAAAATTACTAGAGGTCTACACACAGTAAGATGAGACAACGTAACACTTCCCAATGGAGCGTGTCCAGAGCTATTCACAGATTGACTTTTAGGTCTGGCTACACCAGGCTAGGGTTGCGTGGCCAAATAGCTTATCTGTACCTCCCATGCACAATCACATACACTAGAGATCGCAGCTTGTCTAAAAACCACTACTAGTTTTGTATTGGTCTCGTGAAACAGGCTACATGTAGGTTATATTTAATAACACATGGGTTATATGTAATAATGAACTGTGCACTTAGAAAGCTAACAAAAGAGACTAGCATCTGCTCCATGATATTACCCGTTTCTCGCCTGGTTACACGGCGACCCTTGGTAACCACGGTGATCTCCATCTCTTCTTGGGGCATCTCTGAGATCTTGCTGAGGAACATCTTCTCTAAGGCCTCAGCCATCAACACAATATCATCGCCAGGCTACAAGCAAGCAAAAACACAGGAAAAAATGTATCTATCGTTAGACTATCATATATTATTATAACATACATACACACATACATACATTACTATGTATGTATGTACTATTACAAACTATTGTCGTCAACTGGTAGTGTCAAAACTATTGTTGTCGACTGGTAGTGTCAAAACTATTGTTGTCAACTGGCAGTGTCAAAACTATTGTTGTCAACTGGCAGTGTCAAAACTATTGTTGTCAACTGGCAATGTCAAAACTATTGTTGTCAACTGGCAGTGTCAAAACTATTGTTGTCGACTGGTAGTGTCAAAACTATTGTTGTCAACTGGCAGTGTCAAAACTATTGTTGTCAACTGGTAGTGTCAAAACTATTCCAAGAGGCTAGACACTATTCTTGAAGACAGAAGGACCTGATTTAGTCTAGATCAGAAACTGTCAAAAAAGGACTTCATAATGCCAATGAATATATAGACCTGCATTATTTAACACTAGATATGGTAAATGACTATCTTAGTTGGAGGTACGGGTGCACGATATTGATAAAATGCGATATTGCGATATTTATATTAACTTCTGTATTTTTAAACAAAGTATAAACAAAGGTTATGGGGAAATGCATAAATAAATATTCATAACAATAAAAACAACACATTATCAACTGACGGTCATATTGGACTGGTACAACAGAACAGTAATTCCAAGCTACCAAGGAGGCATTCTTTATGACCACTAATGTTTCCTCTTCCATCTCCATTATGTCATGAGCTTCCTAAGCCACACAACTTACTGTTCTGCCTAAATCAAACACAACTAAGCCCAACGCATCTCTCCACTAAATAAACTGAATATTGCACCTCCTGCTACATTTTCGATATGATATTGCGCAATGTGATATTGCGATAACGACACTGAATCTATATAGTTGGAGGCGAGAGTAGGCATATATCACAATGCAGGAGAAAGAAGTCTAATATTGTGGTGGTAAAACATTTCAGAGAACATCAAATGCACCAGGGTACCCTAAATAAGTTAGCAACGATTAGCTAACCTTAGTTCACACAGTAGGCTAGCCAGACCTGAAAGCTTTTTTTGTTTTCTGCGCCATGACAAGTAGACTATAAACAAACAAAGTTACCTATAATGTAAACATTTTCTGCAAGATTATCTTTGCATTGGCTCTTGTTTGTATTGGGAAACAATAATAATAATAACAACAATAATGATCATAAACGGAGCGGATAAAGCACATAAGGATGGATGGATGGATAATAAACGAATATATATCATATATTATGAGACTAGTGCAGGTCTTACCTTGTTATAGATATAGCAGTTTGTAAACATTGTGTTGAAGTCCTGGATACACTCCTGGGCATTCCAGTAGTAACTGTTCTCCAAGCGTTTCTTTATTGTACCCATGTCCATAGGGACCTTGATGATCTTATAGTAGTCCTGGACAGACAGAAGGTACAGAAGATTGAGATGTAGCATGCACTTATTCAGGTGTTAGCATGCGGTCTGCACTTATACAGGGGTTAGCATGCGGTCCAAATCCAGGTCACAACGAGCAATAATCCTGCATTATTTCTCAGGATCGGTTCCTCAACATAAACGTTTAATACTCACGGGAAGGTTGAGCTTGATGGCATCTACAGGAGCCTGGAAGGGCCACGCAAACTGGTGTTTCCATAACGTCTTCAACACAACTTTCAACAGGTACTGAGCAACAACGCAAGAAAATACCAGGAAGTCAAAGTGTGTTGTTTATAGCTAACACACATACACATTCTTCTGTTAAACTTTGATTAGTGTTTGTTTTGGACATCAGTAGAGCAAAAATCAGTTAAGCTTGTGGGTGGCTGAGGTCAGAGGAGTAAAAGGCTTGAGAGCACAACCACCATCTACAGCCCGCGCCACCATACCTGCAGCTGGTTGGTCTGCCGTTTGGGTTTGGAGGGGTTCCATGTTTCGGGGGGCGGGGGGTTGAAGGAGAGGGGGGGCGGGGGAGCCAAGGAGGGGGGCTGGCTGCTGCTGCCCGCCTCCAGCCCGTCTCCCATGGCGACGGTGGCGGGGTTTGGCAGACCGAGCCTGGCGGGGTTGGGCGGGAGCAGGGGGGGGTGCCCCCTCAGGCCATCCCAGTCCTGACGAGACTCTCTGGGGGAGGGGGAACATCAACATCATCTTCATCAGCTCCAGAGCGGCTCTTAACGGGGACATTTCTTTGCCCTGAGCTAACGCTGTTTTAGCCCAGGGCAAAGAACTTTCTAAAAATGCTGTTAGCCCAGGGCTAAGTGCAATGGGAACTGCGGCCTATAACAGAAACATTACATTCACTCTTCAAAACCATGTCGGAAGCATCTATGGTCACAGATGCACTAAATCAGATGCTGGTAGTGCAAGATATACAAATACATTATATTGTGGAATTGAGCATCATCAATATTTCTTTGCAATTTAGATGAAACTGTTTATAAATATAGCTTTGACAAGCCCACCAAGAGGAGTTTTAGTTAACTAAATCAAGAATGAATCGTTTCATTGTGTTATTTGCATAACAAACTAAACAGATTGAATACACATTTTGTGTTCAAATTAATCTAAAAATATCTTATACAACTGCTTACTGTATACATACACTATTGACTATCTTCCATCGCATCTGATCTGGTTCTCCAGATGGAACATTTCTTTCAACTAATAACAGTTGACATCTTGTCTGTTACTGTAGAACATGGAGCAGCAGTGCTATCTGGTGCTTTAAACACCACAACACCAATCAATAGCCGTTAGTTAATGTGTTATAATCTCAGACTTGAAAGTAGAGCGAGACTACTGCTTTCTTTGAAGCCTTGAAACAGCATATTTAATACATGTTGTATGTATCATGCCAAAATTCTTAAACTATGACGGTACTCTAATTTGTAGGTACCGGAGACCCAACCTGGTGGCAAGTGCAGCTCAGCCTCAAACTGTCAAAAAGAAAAACAACATGTAGCCTGTACTTTGCGTTCTAGGCGGATGACCAGAGAATAATATTCACAAAAACCAGTAGGCTATGTAAAATTTTTGAATGGTGTAATTTTCTATAGGCCTAAATGCATTTTAGCACTTTTTCAGGTCGCACTTGGCGATACCTCCGGAGCGCCGACCAGGATCTCTGTGAATGTTTACGCGACCTAGGAGCATTCTCATGTGAGCACCGAGTCACGGAGGTCCCGGTCAGAATACGGTATGAGCTTGACATACTGAGATAACCTAGCTTTTAATAACATAGGCTACAAACAGTTATAGCCTAGTTACACTCTCACTACTCAGCACTACTCTCAGCAACACAGCTCAAGATGTCCTATAGTAAATGCTACCGTGCACTGAATATGAGACGTGTAAAACGTGTTCAGGTACTCACATGTTTACTGGAGTGCAGTCTTTGTTTAATCCAGTTGTGTGACCATATCTTACAGCTGGCCGGGTGGGGGAGAAGGGGGCTTTTAAACTAGAGGGAGGTCAGGAGAATTCACCCCGACGTTGGAACCCAATGTAGACAATCCAAGCCAGGCCAGGCTACAGGTGAAAGAGGAAAGGGGGGCAGGGGGGGTTTAGCAGGTACGTTTTTCAGGGGCTAAAAAAGAAAACGCCACACCAATAATGAAGTCTGCTTTCACACCTGGGAGACAGCAGGGAATAGTGCTTAGTGTAGGAGACAGAATGCAGTTTGAGTCTGCCAACATGTTGTAGATATCTACAACCTTTTATTCTTTGTTTACACTCAATTGTCTCAAGGAAAGGATTGTCTATCACCAGGGTTTGTCCAAAATAAGTTAACCTAGTCCTTAATAAAAGTAAGTAAAAGCTTGCTTATAAGCCACATCAGCCACTGAGAGTTGAAGTCAAAATATATTTTTATTTATAAAAAGAAAAGGTCAACATGCTATCCCCAAACAGATCCCCTCTGAGAAGATGCTACGCAAGTTGTATTAACAGCGACACGCATCAACCAAGCAGAGGCTGTTTTCCCCATTTGTATGAACACGGAAGAGCAACATTTACTAACTGTGCGACAAAGGTCAACACACGGCAAATAGCTGTCACATGACTCCTGATAAGCTTTCGTAGATTGGTAACGCAGCATGTAAACCGTACCAGTACCATTTGCAGTACTGAATTAGAGACGAAAGATTGAAACAACGCCGATTGTCAATATGTATCATGCAAACACCACTAAATTAACTACATAGTCACTGAATAGCGGATATATTGATGTGATTTCAATGTGCACCATTGTAATCTTCCGAGTCTCAACAACGCCATGTTTGCCCGCAGCATTTGACAGCTGCGCACGTAACAGAGCTTTCAGAATACACATTAGACTGGGTTTATATTCTCGAAAGAACATAACGTCGCATTTCACATGCGCTTCTGCGCCACGATGCGTAAACTACGCTGCTGGGAGCACGTAAGCCATGTCTCGAATACGGCCTACGGGGCTACAAACAAATAGCATAGCCGCTAACATGCTAGCAATATAGTGTCCTGCAGGTACTGTGCACATTGACAGCTTCCAGTGGTCGTTGCCGATCAACTAACCTCAACTAGACCACTAAGAATGTAAACCTACAATAGACAGTGTTTGCATTTCTCCAAAAGCTCGCCAACATGACACACAATTCACATTTACTAGTGTGCCCGCACCGGTTGCAAGGCCTACGGACGCACTCCATGCTCCGCATGTCAGGGCGCGCACTGACAGCGTGTGAAATACGCCGCCGAGGCTGTCCGGGACACTTTCATCAGACGCCCGCGACTGTACTGCGCCGTTTGACATGTCACCGGTAACCGATGAGTAAATCAAAGTGCGTTTGTTTTACCTTCTTCGGTGTGCTGTCAAGAGTGCGCAGATCTTCCTCCCTCGCCCCAAATCCAGAACAAACGGTGCTGTCCGACGTCCGTGACGTCAGACGCACGGGGGCTGGCCCGGCGCTAGACAAATGTCACCTCTCCACTGTACTCTAGGGGGGGAGGGGGGGGGAGGGTCATGCAATACTATGCAACGCTTTCGTAAACACATTTGTTTGATAAAACCATGGTATCGACCATGGTATCGACTTAAACACCATTACTTCTCTCAGAACAGACATAACGTTATTATTTACGCCACAATTTGCAGTAAGACCTATATAATGTGAAAACTGACGCTTGGACAAATTATACTACTAACCTGAATATAATTAAACTATATTAAACATATACCGAAGAACAAAATTGTTATATAGCCTATAGTTAATTTGCTAGTTAACGGTGACAGAACGACAAAGTACGCCATCTGGGGGCCATTGGTTACAATACCAACGCGTTCTACACCAGGTAATTCTGTGGCGATTACAAATTGTATTGATTGCCTGGCTACAATACACAAATATGCGTGTCTGCCTGGCTACAATACACAAATATGCCTCAGTCAGGAACACTCATTTGTTTCAAGAGCCTTGTTGTTCTAGGGTGGTGTGATTGTATGGGGACAATTTCCTCCTTAGCAGAACTACCTTTAAAAAAAAAAAAATGTAACCAGGCAAATTGACTGATAACATATTCTCATTTGCAACATCAGCCTGGGGAGTAGTTACAGGTGATGAGAGGGCAGTTTATCTACCTGGATGATTAGGTAGCCATGATGGTATGGCCAGGACACCGGGGTTAAAACCCCTACTCTTACGATTAGTGCCACGGGATCTTTAGTGACTGGTCAGGACAGACGTTTAACATCTCTTCTGAAAGATGGCACCCTACACAGGGTAGAGCCCTTCACTGTCCTGGGGCATTGTGATTTTTTGATTCTTAGACCAGAGGGAGGAGTACCCCCTACTGGCCCGCCAACACCACTTAGCAAGGTACTGTGTTCAACTTCAAATAAAAGACAAACCATAGAATCAAAACGTGACTTGTTCAACAACTTTATTCAGAGAAACAACTCCCCTAATGATAACAATTCTCCAGACATTCCAAACCTACCTAGTCACATTCATCACAATGTGCTTCCCCAATCAGTCCAAGGTTTTATTTTTAGTTTTTTTACATATAAAAAAGGTCTGGGGGATTTCTATAATTTGTCATTGCATTTGGCAATTTACGGTCCCAGTGGTATCCTGTACAACCTCTGAAGAGGGGACGACAGATAAGCTTAAGTTTCTCACAACGTTGCTGCTATTCCAAAACAAATGCATTATAATAAAACAAAAGTTAAAACAAAATAAAAAAGCACATAAACAATAACATATATATAAACAACAAAAATGTAATCAGTTTTTCAGTAGCCAGAGGTTTCAGGGCGTGTAGAGATCAAACAGACATGCCGTCGCTGAGGGCAGGGACACGTAGCACTAGGGGGAGCCGCTGAGCTACAAGGCTCTATAAAAGGTGAAGGAGTCACAACAGAGGGGGGGTGGGGGGGGCAGACGACTGCAGGGTCACTCTGGGCCGCCGGCAGTGTCCTTCTTGTCTTCCTCCTGCTCTTCTTCCTCCTCCTCCTCTTCTTCCCCCACAGCCGCCTCTATCCCTTCATCCTCCTCCTCCTGCGCCCCCTCGTCCCCTCCTGCCTCCTCCTCCTCTCCCACTGCCTCTTCCTCCTCTCCCTCTCCCCCTGCCTCTTCCACCTCTCCCCCTGCCGCCTCCTCCTCTCCCCCTGCCGCCTCCTCTCCCTCCCCCACCTCGAACCCTTCCTCTTCCTCATGCGCCTCCTCTGCCTGCACCTCCTCCTTCACCGGCCGCCCTTCGCCATCGCCCTCTTCCTTGACACGCCCCTCCACCTCCATTACCGGCTCCTCCTCCTCCATCTTTTCCTCCTCATGCGCCGCCTCCTTGCCCCCGGGGAGGACCTCCTCGCCCCCGGGGAGGACCTCCCCGCCCCCGGGGAGGACCTCCTTGCCCCCGGGGAGGACCTCCCCGCCCCCGGGGAGGACCTCCTCGGCGGGTGGCAGTGTCACCACCGCGGAGCCGTCCTTGCTGGCCTCCAGGTCAGACACCTCCATCACCATGGAGTCCTCAGCCTCATGGTCGTCATGGTTACCGGTGAAGGGATTCTCACCCTGCCGAGGGGAAGCATAGCAACAAAACGTGGTGAAATATCAACAGCGGCAAACAACAACGGTTCTCCCGACACCACACACACGGCCAAGGCTGGGGTGTTGTTTTTGTGATGCATTTCAGAACCTAGCATGTACATCGACATAGTGTGAAAGATGGATCTCGCTAAACGGTCAAAAGTGTGGCCTCATTTTAAGGAAGAAAACGGCGACAAGGCAAGTTGCGCATTTTACCTTTTGATCTGCCAGCAACTGATACAGGACGGCTGAAATACTGTCACGTAATTTGAACAATTTTACTTAACTTGCATGCAAAAATGCCCAAACATTTTGGAATCGGTAAGAACCGGATTCGATAAGCAGAATCTGAATCGATTCAATTTAAACTATAACCAACCGTAAATATGTATTAATATTTCTGCGCTAACAGTCAGTCATGTCTTCTATGTAACTTAGCTGTCGCACTACTGTCGGACATAAATATAACCTTCATGAATTATAGATAGGTCTACTAACAAAACGGTAGGGAGTTCTGTTTATTTGATTGTGATTTCACATTTTGTGATTGTTTGAAGGCTAAAAGGTGAACATTAATTTGTACCCCCCCCCCCCCAAAAAAATATTATAGTTTTATAGGAAATGTCATACTTTGCACATGCTTTTTCAGAAGTATTGTGGGTGTTCTTAGTATATCTGAGGCTTATATTGTTCCTATCGATATTTGAATAATATCGTATCGACCTAAATAAGAAATATATTATATCAATTTTTGCCCCAAGATGACTATACATTGTTTAGTACAAGTATAAAGACATCACATGGAAACTACCGGAAGAAAACGGCGGGCAGTGTGCTCATACCTTGAGGTAGCTCTCCAGCTTCTTGCCAATGACCTTATGGTTGAGGATGCTACGGGCCACCGACACACAGCTTCTCTTCGACTGCTCCATCATACCCTAGGAGGCACACGGCACGTCAATAACCCCCCCACACACACGTCAATAACCCCACACACACACACACGTCAATAACCCCACACACACGTCAATAACCCCACACGTCAATAACCCCACACACACACACACACGTCAATAACCCCACACACACGTCAATAACCCCACACACACACACACACACACACACACACACAGTCAATAACCCCACACACACGTCAATAACCCCAACACACAACATTGGTCAACATATTGTCTCAGAAATAATATTGTCATTGTCAAGGGCAGACAAAAGACAAGGGTAGAATGGCTGACTAAATAATTAGGGATGCCAATTATCAGTCTGCAAAATTGGCTGATACGATAATCTTTTCATCCCAAAACATTTTTGCTCAGTGAGCTCATTTTTCACCTGCAAGTCCTGCACCTATATAAAAACAGCGCAATCATGGCCAATAGATTTTTGTGCTAAAACATTTATTTAGTTAAATATAGCATTTATGTCATAAATCATAAAATGAGAATAAACGTAAAATGCAATTATTTTTGGACAAATTATTTTACAAAAATATTGTAAACATCGACTATACACACACAACATAGTTTTAAGTGCCCAAACGTGTTAGCAATATTGATAAAAGTAGGGGGGAGTCCATACATTATAGAAATATTAACATGTTTACTAGCTCTACAAACTAATTTACTATATCTCCCACCAATACCTGATATGACTAAACCCACCCACACACACACAGCACATATCAATAACACAGAGCGCCGCCCCAGCGCGGTCAGGGCACCTTGCGGTTGTAGTTGTGGTCGGCGGACTTCAGGTGCTTCTGTATCAGGTGTATCTGCATGGGGATGAACAGGTCGCAGGCCCCACAGTGGGCCGCCTCCACCTTACGCATGAAGTGCTCCATCGGCAGATCTGCGTTGGGTCAGAGGTCAGGCGAACAAACACTGAAAAAACCCAGATAGAGCTCTAAAATGCATTCACAAAACGCTTCTGGTCTGTAAGGACCCGTGTCCACATAGCGCCTTTTCTGAGCGTCAGCGTCTGTTTTCCAGTTGTTCTCAATGGAGAATAGCAGCATGCTTTCTTCCAGACGTCCAATCAGATGGGGCGGGACTAGTCATTACCATGTTAACCAAAAGAACTAGTAAAGTAAAGTCGATATGAGAAGCTAGTTTTGTCCGTAGCCTAATACGTCTAAATTACCACAAGAGAGAAAGAATCTAATTTGCACGAGGGTATTGTTGTTAGTGCTTTCATCACCTATGGTTGTGGTGTCAGTCAAGCTATTGTCATTGAAACAAAACCTGCTTTTGAATGAAGTGCTGGGATAAAGCGCTCCCCAGGTGTCACCAATGGCATTTTGCTGTGGGGGCTGACATTGGCTAACCTGACATGCCAGATGGATTGTGTGGTCACAAGTCCATCTGGTGAGCAGCCTGTTAAAAAGTAAAAAAAAAAAATTAAAAAAAATTATATATATATATATACACACACACACACACACGTTTCAGTCGGCACACCTATCCATATGACGCTGATTGGTAAGTTCAGTTGCTACTCGCAATAATTTCAAGGCATTCCAGACTGATTCTCACAGCGAAATTAATTTAAAGCTTGTGAGAACAGGCTTCCCACAGGCAGCGCCCAGACCGCTCAAATCTACCATGCATAGCCTGAAGCAAAGTCAATTTACCCCAAATCGTAAGTATAGGTACTTGGGAATTATTGTAATATACTCAAAACAACCATTAGAGAAGTAATGGGCAATATTATGGTGAAACCTCGACATGGAGCGCTGGGTCGTCTGGCGTGCATAGTGCTGAAACCTGTGTTCACCCCGGTCTCTCTGAGCGAGCAGCTCCTTACCCCGCGTGACGTCCTGCTCCCTGTAGATCTGGCAGATGGCGCTGCTGGGGTTGTCCAGCTGACCAGTCCTCTGCACCGTCTTCTTGGTCTTGTTCAGCAGATACTCCTGAGGGAAGGAACACGGCACCCGTTAAGCTTGGGGGGCAGGATGGTCGAGTGGTCTGGGTGTTGGGCGTGGGTATCATTCACCATCTGCAACCACGCCCGGCCCACGTTACCACCACACCCCCTCGAGTGAATGTGGTCTGGGTGTTGGGCGTGGGTATCATTCACCATTTACAACCACGCCCTGCTCACGTTACCACCACGCCCTGCCCACGTTACCACCACGCCCCCCTCGAGTGAATGTGGTCTGGGTGTTGGGCGTGGTTATCATTCACCATTTACAATCACGCCCGGCCCACGTTACCACCACGCCCCCCCCCCTCGAGCGAATGTGGTCTGGGTGTTGGGCGTGGGTATCATTCACCATTTACAATCACGCCCAGCCCACGTTACCACCACGCCCCCCCTCGGGTGAATGTGGTCTGGCCACGCTCCATTGGGAAGTGTTTGCTGGGCGTAGACCTCTGGTTAATTTTGGAACTATTGGACAACCAGCCGGCGTTGCTACAACTGTTCCGATTGCCTCATCTAGCACTACCACCATTTAGAAGCAAGCTTGACTTAAAAGTCGTCTCACAAACACCCTGATTGGACCGCCGGCAGGGTGGCGGTGAAAACAACGTGAACAGTGTTCCCAGACAAATTTTAGGGAAGATAATTGAGCTGAGAGCATTAGTCGGGCGGAGGCCGGCCGCATGCTTACGCCACTCGCGTTGCTCTACTCTCGCTGGTCCCGTGTGCGTGAGCATGTCATGGACGGGAGAAGCGAGGCTCACTGCCCTGACTGGCACAGTGGCAAAGGCTGGCACTGAAGAATTGACAAAAGAAATAAAAAAAAAAAACAAAAAAAAACGAGTTCACGTATGCAGTTGATGTTGCGGTCTCACCTGCAGGAAGTCTGTGGTGGGCCTGGAGAGCTGGCTGGACAGGTACTTGAAGTGCTCCTTGTGGAAGCGGCTGTCCAGGTGGGTGGTCATGTCCTCCTCGTAGAAGGAGCGGAACTTGCATATGGAGCAGACGAACGCCATCCTGAGAGGAGCAGGGGGTGAAGTCAAATTCAGTAACTCGCTCTCCAAGGCCTGCTATGGCTGTGTGCTCCATGGAAAACATTTTTTAATTCTGGTTTCTACACGTGTGTGTGTGTATATATATATATATATATATATATATATATAAAAAAGAAAAACTTTTGCCCAGTGGTATCGAAATTAGTATCGAGAACCGTGGAATCTCACTGGTATCGACTACTATTGTATGTAGTCTACATGTCCCAGCTTCTATTTTATTGGTACATTGAAGTTCGTCTCCTCTCCCTGTGTCCTACCACAGCCTGCATTAAGGTCCTGTAACTGGCCCTAAAGTCCCAACTATCCAGAAAGTGTTTTCACACTACAAACCAAATCGAACCATGGTTCAGTTTGATCCGGACCGAGACCACCTCTTTCGGTCGGAACAAATATTGATCCTTTTGGTCCGGACTGCAGTCCTAGTCACCTTTCACACCTGCTATTTTTGGTTCAGAGGAAAATTCAGAAAGTTGGGACCAAACACCAAAGGTAGGTGTGAAAGCACCCTAATGCCGTAGCTCGTGAGATCAGGATGGTGTGGATGCATGCATGCATGCGTGCGTGCAGGTAAATGCAAGTGTCCCGTGTAAATACGATCAACAACGCACGGCTCTGGAGAAGCAGAGCAGGTTCGCTGACCTTTCAATGAAGCCCCTCCTTTTCTTCGCTCTGAGGGGCTTTTCCTGCTGCGACTTCTCCTCCTGAGAGGTCGCCTCCTGCTGCGTGGAGGGATCTGAGGAGAAAGGTGGGAGTGATGCGTCCGTGAGGTTGGGCTTAAAAGGTTGGGTTCACTTAAAAATATACAACCGCAGAAAAACAATTGACCACCGCAACAGTTTGCAGTGGTCCATTTTTGTATATATACATACATGCATACACACACTAAATTAAAAACGTACCCATGGACTCATCTGCCGGAGGTGTCGCCTCCTGTGGAAGAAACAGTCAGATGTTTTTTTTATCCCAACCAAAGCAAATCACCCTACGTCCTCACACTATGAGAGGGGGGGTGGGGGGTGGGGGGAGAGACACGCCCTTCTCACTGGTCGGTGGTGTTGGAGTGACTTTAGATTCAGTGTCACCCCAGGAAGGCTTCGTGTCATATCGTTCACCAGATCTCGAGTCTATGTTCACACCGTCCAGTTGCTACGCAACCGCCGCTAGTTAGTATCAAGAGCCAACTCTCAATGAAAATGTACAGCAGCTGGTCACTAGGGCTACATACGAATTCTATAGCATGTGCTATAAAAAAAAAATACTATAGTGTGCATCATGGATTTTTTTTCCCAGTTGGCAGGACGCAAATACTTGGCGGACCGTTGCAATCCCACGATGTCACCATTTATTGCACACGAAGGAGAAGGCTTCATTATCCTGTGCGTCCTGAGAAGCAGCGAGCAATGCCGTTTTCGACAGGCTGTTTGACCTACTGTATATGAACACGGCAACGGCTATGGGCTACGAGAAGAACCGATTTGGGGAAACGAAACGGAGGTACATTTTTAGAAACACAGGTTCCCTTGTGAATGCTATTGAACAGAAGCTAGCTTAGCCATCGTCGTTGTCATGCGTTTACAAAACATGAACGTCACCTTTCATATTTTTTATTAAATGATATCTTACAAAACATTGGTGAGGTAATCCTACTTGTGTGCCAAAAGGTTTGTTTTAATAATTTATGAAACAAAATTATGTATAAAAGCTACGCTCCCTGACAAATTGCTTTGACGTCATTCACTCAAGTGGTTGAAGTGCATGATAGATATGCATTTTGAATGTTGAATACTAACTTCTCCTCTAGCTGGCTACCATATTCAACATGTAGAAACATTGCCCTCTTTTCTACTGGGAATGGATTGGTCAAGCAGATTTAATTATGATTAAAGATTAAATTATGTATTGGTATACAATTTACAGTCCAACTCAACATCTTTCCTACTAACAGGACCTGGGCGGAATAGTTGGAGGCGAAGCTGATGACATTAAAACTCTGCTCAGGCCACGTGTGCCGGTGACCAGCTCAGGGGCCTCTTCACAGCAGCAGCCCGTCACCTGCAACACCACAACTATTTTCCTCACTGGAGGAATGCTTATATTTTATGCAATAATTTTTCTTCAAATTTTGTAGGGTTTTAGAATTAGTCAGCTCAGCATAGTTTACTATTATTGGAAGGTAATGGGTCAGCAGCATTTTAGTCACATAGGCCCTATATATTTCAATAGGTGCTAGCCATTAATATTTCACATTAGACTTTTCTAACCATTTAGTCAACTATATTCTATGCAATATATCTCAAGTATATGTATGCTATGTAAAAACACTGCATCTGTTAACTTACTTCAAGACAATATTCTACATTCCGTTTGCTGTGCATTATTAGTAGACAGTCATCAATATTGGTATTGTCCATCATTGTAGGCCTATTGTGTTTACGTCCATTTTGAGTCAAGCGAGAAAGACAGCATAATGTGAGTAATCCATTTGTGACTAGATTGTATATGTAAACTTAAAAATGATTGTAGACTACAGTATACTGCCCGATAGGTAGGGCCAGAGCCATGTAGAGGCAGAGTTGCGCCATCAACCGTTCAACTCCAATGGGCCGTTTTTTCCACAGCAACGGGGATTCAAAAAAGTTCCCGAAGTTAAACACTAAACCTAAATACTAAAAGTACCCTATTTTATATGCAAATCGGTGCATTTATTGACTACTAATTACCAAAAAATGAAGAGATATATATTTCAATGGCTCTGGGTAGGATGCTTATAGGTGGGGCAACTGTGAGGGTATACTCACAGTAACCGGAGCCTTCGCCTCGCTGACTTCGCCGTTCGTCTTGGCTGGTTCTGCAGCAGAGAAACACACCCAATACAAGTGAACATAAAGCTTGAAGTGGGTGCAAAGGCCTAAAGGACGCCGCCAACGGGCGGCGTCATTAAGCGTTCATCAAGGAATGAATGGTTCGGAAGGTAAAGACAAACTGATTGAGGAGCTCAGAAACCAGCAGATACTCAACGCATGTTTGACTTGACGTCCAGGAAATAGATCTGCATTCTAAACCTTGGCGTAAATGTCAAGACAGACTGACAGGAGCTCAACAATCCAGTTCTTCAATGCAGTTTAATGGCTTTAAAGGCCAACACCCACTCACGGCATTCAAACACGATTAGAGATGCCAGAGGTTAGATAGAATGTTGTACTTAAACGGGGCAGCTGGCATATGCGTCAAGTTTAGAATGCGGTTCTATGTCTTGAGCGTCAACGCCATAAACACGCCATCGAGCATCTGTAGATTATTGACGCTCCTCCGTCATTTTGTCTTTACGTTTTTTTTCCATGCATCGTTGACCGTCAAGCTGCAAAATATGACACCGCCAGGGCTCCCCCCTCCCCCCCGGTGCATTACCGTGTGCAGTCGCCGCCGTGCCGACGGCCTCCGTCCTGTTCATCTTGGACTCCGGCTCGTCGGTGGGCGTCAGAGGCTGCTTCCTCTTCTTCTGCACGTCGTCCTGAGGCCTGACCTGCGGCTGTGGCCAGAGACACGCGCTCAGAGACACACGCACAAGACACCGACACACACGTTTGCACAGCTGCCAGGGCGTTCAAGCCGCAGTCCAGCAGGCGGTTAACATCGATGGTGCATTAAAGCATTAACGTCCTGCCCTACATCACTTGTGGAGCAACCAGTGCAGTTCAAAGCTGATGCTGTTATTTCCGGGTATAAAACACACGCACGTCAAAGTCTTTGACGAAGGGAAAGCAGGCCGACTCACTACCGTGAAAACCGGGCTGTGTCAAACGTTTAGCATACGTAGAGCAGCACGGTTAGATATAAAAAAATTATAATTTTAACAAATAAATAAAAAACCAAATTAAATGTAAAAAAAAAAAAGGCACCGATTACAAGCTGCCAAGATGGAAGAATCCTCCAGAGACTGTAGTACATAAGGCTTGCACATTCTAGCAAGCCAAAGACGGCAAACTCAAATGCACATACAAGACACGGTCCATATACAGACACACGGCTGCAGCAAGGTCCATATACAGACGCACGGTCCACATACAGACACACGGCTGCAGCGCAGTCCATATACAGACGCATTGTCCACATACAGACACACGGCTGCAGCGCGGTCCATATACAGACGCACTGTCCACATACAGACACACGGCTGCAGCGCGGTCCATATACAGACACACGGCTGCAGCACAATGACTGTCGCCCACAGCATTGTGATCACTCCCACAACATGCCGTGTCGCACAGACAGGAGTGAATGTTTTATGGACATACTACGGGCGATTGTGTGACATTGTAAATAACAATTCTGCTCCTTCAAACAAGCGACACAATTGAATGGTGGTGGAAAATGCAGTCATTCAAAATACAAAATCCTACATTGCCCAAAAAAAATCTTACACGTCATCTTTTCAACCAACCCCCCCCCCCACATAAATAGCTTAAATTTTCTGACAACGGTTAACAGCTAATGTTAATGTTAGCATTAGCCCCGTCCTACAGACGGACGGGGGAAGGGGGGCAGGGTATGACCAATGGAAAGAACACCCATCTAAAATCCAGGTATTGCACCCTCAGAACAGGACAACAAAGGGGGGGGGGGGGGTCTACCACCCAAGGGCATTTGTGACCCCAGGCTGACCCCATACGAATTGAAGGGAAAAATATAAAACGTGGGGTCTCTAGAGTGTTGTTGCTTGCTAGCTAGCAGTGCCCTAGCTAGCATCGTGGCAAAGGGAGGTGGGTGTTCAGTGCCATTTCTGGCGACCAGTCTTGCTGGGGAGGGGTACTTACTCTGTTCAGGGGTCTCTTGTGGACCCGCTGGCGTCTGGCCCGGGGCCCACCTCCAGACAGCCTCCCGGGGAAGTCGTGGTGCCCCGGTGGGGTCGCGGGACCGCGGTGGTAGCCCCCGCTCTCGGGGTACACGCGGTTGGACAGCAGGGACGGGAGCTTTCCCCCCCTGCTTGGGGAGTGGCCGCGGTAGGAGCCCCCCCCCGACCCTCCGAGGTGAGACTGAGGGAGGGGGTCGGACCTGCGGCTTCCGAACCCGCGGCCCCCGGCGTTGCCGCCCCGTCTCGGGGGCCGGCGGCCCACTGCGGTCCATCCGCCTCCGCCGGAACCACCGGAGAAGGAGTCCCTCACGTTCTGCCGCATCTTAGCTAACCCGTAGGAGGAGGAGGAGGAGGGGGGGGTGCTGGTGGCGAAGCCGCTGCTGCCCCCTCCTCCGTAGCCGGAGGCTCCGCGCTGGCCCGCCAGAGGCACGCTGTCGCTCCGGCCCTCGCCATAGCTACCGCCGCCGGGTCTGTAGAGATCCCGGGGGGAGGTCAGGGAGGGAAGGCGCGAGTCAAACGACCCGTAGTTGTCAAACCTGCGGGGGAAGGGAGAAGGGGGCGGTGGGTGGCAGGGAAGAGCAGAGGAGGGGGGCGGGGGAGGGAGGAGGGGTCAGGTTTGGATTTCTCCACCTGTCGCCCGTCACTCTCCGCCACGGGGTCGCTTTCTCTCTCCCTTCCCGCTTGGTCATTCCTGATGCGTTGCAATCGGGAATGACCAGACAAATCGGCACGACAGTCTCCAAAAAGCAGGGACGGCGGAGCTTCACCTTCAGAGCGCTCCGCCTTGAAGGTTTATGGGAAATGAAGTTTCTGTTACGGGCCATACGTTGAGCATTCGACCCTGGAGAGTTTATGCCATTTGTGTTAAGGCCCATACTTTGAGCATTCGACCCTGGAGGGTTTATGCCATTTGTGTTAAGGCCCATACGTTGAGAATTCGACCCTGATGGTTTGTGGTAAATTCAGTTTCTGTATGGCCCACGTTTTCTGAGCTTTCCACCCTGAAGGTTTATGGGAAACGCAGATCCTGTATGGCCCATAGGTTAAAGCATTCGACCCTGGATGGTTAATGAAAAATGCAGTTTCTGCCCACACTTTTTTGAAAAGAAAAATAGAGTTGCGATACGAAGGGAACAAGGGAGCTGGTTGTCCGTCGCTATTAGCTATTTCACTAGAGAATATGCACGAGGACCAAATACTCTGAAGACGTTTGGAGGTTTTACTTAAAGCAGATGTGTGAGCAGGAATATTGTGTTTCTACAGTCGGTGTGACAAAGTAACGCCAGTTCACACATCACACCACTTTGTGCAAACCAAAGCCAGGACATCACAGAAGACCGTTGTAGATTTGGGGAAACAAATGGTGGGCGACAAAGAAACTAGTGATGGCACAGATACGATACTGAGATCGGAAATCGGTTCGATACCGAGTTAAACAGCTGGATCGGTATCTGTGACAATTGGACAGTTGTAACCGATCCATGGGGCTGATCCAATTAAATTAATTTACACGCTTAGGTCTACTGTCAAGCATCAGCCATGTCTAACCTACCCAGGCCATACTATTAGCAGCAGGTTTATAAAATGCATCCAAGTCCTAAAATAGAGATTGGCCGTCATTTACTTTGCATTTTAACTTAAAACTTAATTTAACCCTGAAATCGGATCGGAACTCTGTACCGGCCGATACCCAAAGTGCCGGTATCTGTATCGGAACTGAAAAAACTGGATCGTGCCATCCCTAAAAGAAACCAACCAACAACACATAGTGAGGACACTGGCAACACTGGACAGACAAGCCAGTGGGAGTTGGCTGTACATTGTTTGACAGGTTGGCTGAATAGAGAATGTGGCCTGAATGCTACGACGACAGGGCAAACTGCACATGTGCTCAAAATACCTGAATGCAGAAAAGGGGGGGGGGGGATTCCATAAGAACAACCCGTTACTGGTCAAACATACTAACAAGTCTGCCCCAAAGCTTGTTTTTACTTTCATCCCTGCATTAACGTAAAAATCTAACGTAAAAAGAATTCCTAAATTAGCAGTCACTTTATTTTGTATTTATTTACCCAACCTGGAGCATTAATTCATATTAAATATTCTGGGCAAAAACCATCTCAAGCACAATTTCTGTGCACATAGGCTATTCCACACCATCAACATCTACCACATTATCCCATTTCCTAGTGTTCCACAACGCCAGTCCAACTATAGCAGTTTGAGACTGTAATATAACGCTTAAAAAAAATGTTTTGAAGAGTGTACTCAGCGATTAGTCAGCAGTAAGCTAATACACTATCAAATTCACCAAATATCTCCTCGTATTTCACCTGCTTACCGTTCTTGGTACTTCTAAAAATGCCCTAGCTATGCAAATTAGACCATACGTGTCAAATACCGCTCACAACACTGCTGCTTGGTTTCGTAATGCGTTTCAATGTGAGGGGTGACACTATTGGGGAGCTCGTTTTGATTTTAGCTCTAAGTAATAAAGTGAGACAGACAGATGGTATTCGGGTACACGGAAACCCATTTCTCCAACTAGTCTATATGGTTTGACACCCAAGAAACAGAAACGCGTTCTAAACCTTGGCCTCAACACGCTTCAAGACACCGCCAGCAGGTTGGCCTTTAGAAGTTGTGGGGAAACTGCTTTTTAAACTTTATTTTGGGGGGTAAAGTCACCAAGCGTTTAAACCAGACTTGACTTGTACATGCAGTTTTTATGTGCTGGTGACCTTTGAAAGTGCAGTTACGGCGCTCTGCCCATTCAGTCTTCTACTAACTGCCCGGAGAGTTTCAAAGATGGCTGCCGAGCGGCCAGACTTGCCTATATGGACTTTAGCTTCCCCCCCCCCAACCCTGGTCATGGGAAACTCACTGCCCTGCATGTTTCAGATGTCTCCCTGCTCCAGCACACCCGGTTCAAATGGAAGCGTCATTATCAGGCTTCAGCAGAGACATAACAACCCATTCATTTTAGTCAGGTCAGGTGTTGTTGGAGCCATCTAAAAGCATGCAGCAACACTGGACTAGAGCAGATAGGCCTGTTCTGTGTTACCTGTCGCCACGGCCGCCCTTCATGCCGCCCTCCATCTGCGTCAGCATGTCCAGGCGCTGGTTGATCTTGGCGATGACGGCGTCTGCGTTGGTGCCCGTGGAGGAGAGCAGGGAGCTGCCGGAGGAGTAGCCCCTCTTCATCGGGCCTCCCAGCCCAGACATGGAGTCCTTATAGCCCCCATCCCCTCCCCTGTACATGTCAAAGTTGCCAGAGCCTAGCGGGAGGAAACGGGAAGGCACAATCAGAGGGGCATTCAAATGGACCTCACTGCAAAAAATGGAGCTTTAAAAATAAATTAAGAAATTATGAATACATCATATTTGCTCATAAGTAAATAAATCGGCCAATGGAACAGGTGAAAATTTGCTTGAAATAAGACATAATTGAATAGAAGCTCTTGTTAGGCAATTGTGTCTTATATTAAGTGTAGTTAGTTATTTTTTTACTAGAAATTAGACAAATATACTTGGTAAGATTTAGATTTTTGTAGTGCTTGTAGTGCTGTGCAGAAGCGAGTTAGCCGTCTGTCTGGGACAGACGACCCACACGGCTCTGAGCCGACCATAACACCAGAGACAACATCATTGTGTCATTAACAACAATGGGAGAAATGGGAAAACCGCAGGATATAGATACCTGATGGTTTCAGTTTCTCAATTAAGTCTAGTACCCCATTTAATTAAAAAAAATGTATAAAACCGTTCACTGCAGCCGGTAGGCTACATTTCCACAGCGAATGCAGTGATTCTTGTTTATCCGACAATGTGGCGCGCAGCAACCTATTTCGACCTTCCGATTTGTCATTCACACTCGGGCGAGAGGTCCATTAGGGACCAACGTTTGCAAAAGGTTCTCAGTTTGCTTTGAGAACGCCCCAAACGTTTGCAAAGACAAGAGAAGTACCTGAGGAGGTAGTTCTTGCCAGACACACACACGCTGGACAATGGGTGTCAGTTTAAATATAACCATTTGAACGTTTAACACAAATGTTAAACATTCAAATGTTGCAAACACGTTGTTGGCCCCTGGACATTTAGTACGATGACGCCGCTTCCATCCAAAGCGCCATGCTGCTGTACTGTACAGGCGGTGAAGCAAACCCCTGCGATCCACACAAGACACAGAGCCACGACAGCCCTTACAATAGGGTGTAATGATCAGCCCCTGTGAGGAAGCACACATTTGCCTACCCCACAACTAACCAGTATGCACAACACACACTGAGGGAAATTCTTCACAATATTCATCAATAACCATATAGTTCTATACATGTCACTATTTTACAATATTACACCATCTGTGGTGTAACATTTTGAAGTCGTAGCTTTGAAAAAGAGGTAGAAAATGTTTGGTTAAAAAGGGTTATTATACTGTAGTTTAAAAGAAAAAAATATGTACAGTGGCTAAACCAGGGGTTCTCAAACTTCTCCACACCAAGGCTCCCTAAATAGTATTTAATTACTTTTATTGAATGCAATAAAGAGTAATTTTATATTTCCAATATTTTATAATTCCTTTGGATTCAACATTAGTTTTATATGCATTGTTTCAGTTGAGTTTAACAACACAAGCAGCATACAGTTACCAGAGCAACACTGACAATTTGTGATTATAGTTTTCCTAGCAGGCAATTAGAAAGGGGCATCGTAAATACCATATGCTGTATATTTTTCTGAATTCTGTTTTAAAACACTTTGCAATTTGCTGAGGAGCCCCCCAAAGGGGTTTGCAGCTCCCACTGTGAAAACCACTACCAAAATGTATTTCCTTCACAATATCAATAGCTAATTAGGTTCAGAATAAATAATCTAGGATATTTTATTTCGTATTTGATCTGAGAACACACACACACATACACACGCACACTCCCATGAATTAACCGTAATCCTAGGCATTGTTACAAATAATAGTGGTGTGTTATTATACTTAATATAATACTTCTTAACCACAGATTTACATCGGTTTTTTCTGCATTCGACATCAGATTCATAGTGGTGCATTTTCAGAGGCAGTGAACATTGCACAACAAGATTAGCTCTTACCTCTGTTACCTGATCCTCCGCCAGATCCCCAGCTGGAGAAACCTGCAGGGGAGACAATGCACATGCTAAACGACTATGCTAACGTTAGCCTTTAGCACCGCGGCTACCGGTAAGGTAATTTGCGGTCTGGTGGTGCAGCTATCCTGGCTGGTTTAATTACAGTGCGGTACCAGTACCACAACGTAGGTTTTTTTTAATGTACATGACAGGAATATGTATAATGCTACGGTACCGTACCACCTGCGAGTTCGCTTGCAGCGTGGCGGCCATTTTATTAGCTTTATGTGGCAAATTCGTGCAAGACTCCATTTTAACGAAGATTAAGGGTAGCTGGCATCTCGGAGCTAACAAACAACAACAACATCTAAGTGGATTGTGAGGGCTAACTACTGACCACGTACGAATTATTAAATCAGAACTACGATTCTGAATGTGAGATTTTGTTAATAGAGCGCAACTGCCGAACCGATTGAAATAATAATAACCCCGCAAATAATCACAACGCTAATGATTGAACACTGATCTTAGATGACCGGTACCGTACCGGTAAGTAATAAACAAGCCTCAGGTTGTGGTTAGCTATGGACCATAGCCTTAACCATGCTAACGTTGCATAGCTACCCATGGTTTAGCGGCTAAGTAGCTAGCCGGTGGGTACGGCAGAAGAGATATATACCGTATCAACCAATTCAATTTCCAAATATCAACCGCTTCGTTCATAATAGAATAATTTACCAGAACCATATCCTCGTCCGTCCATAGTTTTGCTAATTCAACCCTTCTTGTGAGTCAGGTCGACTGTGCGAAAGGAGCGCCTCGTTGTCTTGCTTGCGTCTGCTGCTCTGCAACCAACCAGACCATACGGTACCGTATTTGGTTTGAAACGTATTGCTGCCCCCTACTGGCCGGTCTGAATAGCCTTGTATCTCGTCGTTAACTATTTAAATGATGCAGAATTAGAATGTGTTTACCTTACAGACTTTCATATTTAAGTAAACACATACATTACCGGTAATAAACAACTGTCACCAAAACAAAAGGTTCCTTTATCTGGATAAACTAAAAATATATAAGACATCTCGCG